>CM074957.1:17633195-17644870 GCA_037577455.1 Pangasius macronema | reverse complement strand
GATCAGAGGGGGCAGTTTGATATAGATTGATGGGGTAAGATATGTCCGAGGGTACAGTTTGATATAGATTGATGGGGTAAGATATGTCAGAGGGTACAGTTTGATATAGATTGATGGGGTAAGATATGTCCGAGGGTACAGTTTGATATAGATTGATGGGGTAAGATATGTCAGAGGGTACAGTTTGATATAGATTGATGGGGTAAGATATGTCCGAGGGGGCAGTTTGATATAGATTGATGGGGTAAGAAAGGTCAAACAAGGCAGTTTGATATAGATTAATGGGGTAAGACAGGTTTGGAAGGCAAGGTGGGATAAAAAAGGGGAAGACAGAGCAGATCAATGGGGGGATCTCAAAGGAGGAACTTTGATCTAGTTAACTGGGGTAAGATGGGCCAAAGGGGGCAGTTTAATAGATCAGTGGGGTAAGTCAGGTCAGAGGGTGCAGTTTGATAGGGTAGTTTGATATAGGTCAGTGGGGTGAGACCAAGCAGAGGCTGGTTTTATACAGAGCACTGGAGTAAGAGGGATCAGAGAAGGACGTACGTGAAGAGTAATTTAAAAGGATTTTTTCCTCTTTTTCTCTTCTAGTCATTTCTGCAGATTCGGCTCTATCCCTCGACGGTAGCGGCCGTTTGGATTACTCTTTTCGTCAGAGCTGGAAGAGAGACGTGATGATGCAGCGGAATTTGCAGAGCTTCTCACACACATACCCACAGTCACAAACGCACTCCGAGAGCAGCAGCCTGGAGCTGAAGTTCCGCACTCGCAGCAATACTGGAACAATTTTACACGTCCAAGAAATCTCTAACTACACTACTGTCAGGGTGAGAAGTAACATACAAACACACACAGACACACACGCACACACTCCAGCTACACGACTCTAAGCCTGCATTCACCTTAGCAAGCGATGAGTTGCTGACACTTTTAAGGTATAAGTAATGCACACAAATGTATGAGGTATACACATTGTTGTGGTTGAGTTATTGTGTGTGTGTGTGTGTGTGTGTGTGTGTGTGTGTGTGTGTGTGTGTGTGTGTGTGTGTGTGTGCTGTATTTCCTCACTCAGCTCCAGTTTAAGTTTGACTAATTCTGGGCACAAAGCCAGTCACTCAAACCCTCTGCACCTCTTCATCACTCTCTCTCTCTCTTTCTCTCTCTCTCCCCACCAATTCTTTCCTCTTTCTTTTATAGAGTTCTACCACTCCCTTTTTCTTGCCAGCAATCTCTTACTTCTTATTTCTCTCTCCTTCTTCTTCATCTTCCTACCTTCCTCTCATCAACCCCTTTTCTCTCTCTTTCTTGCCGTCTTCCTCTTCCTCCATCTGCCATCTTTCCTTCTTTCTTTCTTTCTCTTTCTTTCCTTCCTTCTATTACTAACCTCCCATCATTTAACATTTTTATCACACTCTCTCTCTCTCACACACACACACACACACACACAGAGAGAGAGAGAGTATCAGTACATGATGCTAGAGAAGCAGAGGTCAAGATTTTTTTCCCCAGATTGATTTTCACTTCGTTTTTTCCCCCCTTGCAAGATGGATTTTCCATTTCAAGAGTTTGTGACTGTTTTAAATCACACAACCTGCACAGTGTACACTCTTCCCTCTCTCCCCCTCATGCTTTACCTCTTTTCTCTCCTATTACATGTTACTAGAGACATCTCTCTCTCTCTCTCTCTCTCTCTCACTCTGGAGTCTATCTCTCTGGCTTCAATAGAAGTCATCCTCAAACTGAACTCCGTGATGGAAATGTGTGAATGTGAGACACACACTATAAAGATTTAATCTCACAATCTATCCATCTCTCTCTCTCTCTCTCTCTCACACACACACACACACACACACACACACACACTCACTTGGCTCTTATTGTGTCTTTCTCTTTATCTGCCTCTACAACCAACAACCTTTCTTTCCTTCCTCTCTTTCTCTTTGTCTCACTCTTTGTCTTTTGAACATTCTCTCTCTTTCTCACACACACACACACACACACACACNTTTCCACTGATGTGTGTATGACTGCAGTTAAATAGTGCTCTAACCCTGACCTTAACCTGACAGTAACCAAATGCTTCTACTTGTTCCTTGCACCAGCTGAAGAATGGGAACCTGCAGTACGTGTCTGATGCAGGTGTGGCAGGGAAGGTGGAGAGGATTGTGGGAGATGGAGTTTTCTCAGACGGTCAATGGCACACGCTGCTGTTACAGAGGAACATCTCCTCCACCACAGTCCTCATCGACGAATCAATCCTGCGCGTCATCACACACGCCACGCAGGACTTCGGGGGTCTCAACGTCCTCACACTGTCGCTCGGAGGAGAGCCGCCGCGGACCAACCCGCAGAAGACCACGCCAGGTTATCTAACACGAATCCAACATTCCTCTGAGCTGAGCCTCATTATTAAAGAATCCATTATTCTGTACTATAGCTGTATGGGAAATATGTCAAGTGTAAAGATCATTGCTGATTGAATGGCTAACAATTCAGCTAGCAGTAGAATAACTAAGAAGACTCAATATGACTAAAATTGCACTGTAATTACACTTAGCGAGATCTAAACCAGTTCCTCCTCTGAGACAAATCACCATTATGTCACTCGTGAATTTAGAGATATCCCAGAAATTTGGGAGGAAAGGAGGAGGAGGAGGAAATGTACAGACGAGTTGTGAATGTACGCTCTGTGTTTAATACGTCACCAGGTTTATCATGGTTATATTACATCATCGTCACTGCACAAGAAACCTGAACATTCTTATTTGCAGGGTAAGAGATTTTTCTGTGGAAGAGCCTAACTGAAGTTTTTAAAAAAAAAAGTAAAAAAAAAACATTTTAAAAGCTCAGTAGTTTTCAAAGAAGACAATATTGGATGGGTATCGGCATCAGCTGATACTGAAGGTTTCAGTATCGGAAAAGAAAATGCGGCATCGTGCTCTCTCTTTTAATTGTAGAATTCCGTCTATAGAACTGCTTCCGCAAATTTAATACATGCCCTTCGCTCGTGCTAATTTGCGCTCGCACAGTCGTTGAAGTCGTTAAAGTGACTTTCAGGCTAATTGCATCGACATTCCATCCATTTAATTTGCACTTTTTTGTAATGCCTTAAAGGCGGCTGAGCAAAACAAACACCACTTGCGACTTTGCTCATGTGAAAGCCGCAATCGTTTAGTACGCCGCACGTGCATTTCTATCTTACGCGTTCGTTAGGGCACGCTTAGGCAGTCTTAAATGTAAAGTAGCAGGAAAATTAATCCTTGTATGAAAATAAATTGCACTTGTAAACAGACTTTTGCTAGGTATTCTATGCGTTATCATTTTTAATGGATGTAGCCAATAAGACCATTCTTATTGCACTTATATTAGTAAAGAATCATTGATAATAGAAATTTGACAAGGCACGTTGTATTGACTTTTGATCATTCATAAAATTAAAACTAGTTCTTGGTCATGCTTACGAAGCCAATGGCAGGAGTGTTAGCATACACAGCAGCTTGTTCAAAGAAACATTTTTAAACTAAATATTAGTTCAGAATGATAAGTTTTTGATAACGGTTGAAATAACAGTTCTTTACCAATCGGCTCTTATTGACTCCAGGAATGACTGGAGAGATTTTTTTTTCTTTTAAGATAACATCTTTGGCCTTGTATATTGGGTTCAAAACCATCTGGGTGAAATGGTGATGTGACTAATCAGAACGTAAGCTATCGAGTTTCCTCTTGATGTTGCTTCACCAACATAAACAGATGTTTATTGAATTTATCCCCCCTTCCCCACCCCCATGTAAATGGAGAGGATTTGGTTTTGCTTTATTAGAGACGAAAAGACCAAGTCGGCTTGGTTGAACCTGATCTGTCTAACCTGCACGCATGGAAATTTTTATGCTCCCATATTTCAGATGCCATTAGCGCATGTTTAAATTTGTTGCACTGAGGTAAAGAGAGCAAATTTGACCAGATGTTGTGCGTTTTACTGTCCGATGAATGCATAATACTAGAAACAGGGGCAGTTCAATAAATAATGTGTTCTTGAGTAAAAATGTATATTTTTGAATATTCCATACTTTCATCATACTAGTAATATCCTGCTAATGCTAACAGTTATTCTCGAATATTGCTAGTAATACTTATAGCAATGC
Organism: Pangasius macronema; assembly: GCA_037577455.1. Taxonomy (NCBI): domain Eukaryota; kingdom Metazoa; phylum Chordata; class Actinopteri; order Siluriformes; family Pangasiidae; genus Pangasius; species Pangasius macronema. The sequence goes on along the minus strand of CM074957.1, from coordinate 17,640,728 downwards.
CAATAATACTATTAGTATAATATTGTTATCTGTAAGATTATTAATAATACTAATATTCACACTCTGCTAATCCAAAAAATAATATTGATTAATGTTAATATTAATCTGCTGAATATTATGCCTCTGCTAATTTTATTATAATACTATTAAAATAGCATATACTACTAATCGTACTTTCCTAATAACGCTAATAATTTTTTCTTTAATCCTACTGTTATGAAATGCCTAATATTATTCGCAGATGATTATTAGCAATATTATTAACAGGGGACCTTTCCATCTATTGTAATATTAGGCATAATATTTAAGGCTGATTGGAGTTTTTTTGTGTCTCTTTTCAGGTTTTGATGGCTGCTACGCATATGTAAAGTACAATGGCGAGCTAATGCCATTCACCGGCAACCACCGAACTGTCTCCATCTCTATTTCTGGGACAGAAGAGTCAGTGAAAATTGGTTGCCGTGGGCCAAACATGTGTGCTAGTGCCCCCTGCTGGGATGGCATGATGTGCGTCAACCAGTGGTTTAGCTACCAGTGCGTTCCTCCTGGAGACTGCGCTTCCAGTCCCTGTCAAAACGGCGGCAGTTGCGTCCCCGCTAACCGTGGTGGCTTTAGCTGTGTGTGCGATGAACTGTACACAGGAAGAGTGTGTGAAACCTTGGTGGCATGCCTGGGTGTAACTTGTCCACATGGCACAGTATGCAAAGTTGGAACCAACGGAGGTTTCAGTTGTGTTTCTGACTCCAATAACGAAGAATTCATTTTGCCAATTTGGGCAGTTCCGGCAATTGTGGGCGGCTGTGCCACGATTCTCGCTCTGTTGGTGCTTGGCCTCATTTTACACAATCACTGCAAAGGTGGCGGAAAGACGGCTGTACCGAAGGAGGAAAAGAAAGCAAAGAAAAAGAAAAAGAAGAAGAAGAAGGGAAGCGAGAACGTGGCATTTGATGATCCGGATAACATCGGGGACGTTGACATGACGGTGCGGAAGCAGCCAGAAGGAAATCCAAAGCCAGATATCATTGAGCGTGAGAATCCCTACCTGATATATGATGAGACAGACGTCCCAGAGAGTGGTGATACGATTCCGAGCGCACCAGAAATCGCAGAAATTGAGCACTATGACATTGACAATGCCAGCAGCATAGCACCATCAGATGCCGACATCGTCCAGCATTACAAGCAGTTCCGAAGCCACACCCCCAAATTCAGCATTCAGATCCAGCGCCATAGTCCTCTGGGTTATGCTCGCCAATCACCACTAACCTTGGGCGCTGCTAGTTACACTTACCAACCTTCTTACACTCAAGGACTCCGCCAAACACCACTTAGCCATGCCCCCTGCCCTACACCTACCCCTTTGTCCCGCCACAGCCCTGCACATTTTAGCAAACCGGCCTCATTTTACCGCAACACACCAACACGGGAGATGAATCTGAATCTGGCGAGGCGTGATGGAAGCCCGCTGGACCTTCATGGAGATGCTTGCCAGTCAGCAGCTATCTTTAATTACACAGCATCACGCCTTGGAAGGCGCAGCAAGAGCCCACAAACGATGGCGGGTCACGGGTCGAGGCCCGCAAGCCGCTTGAAACAGCCAATTGAGCAAATTCCATTGGAGACAGGGCCTCCGATTGGATTGTCCATAGAAGAAGTGGAGCGACTCAACACTCCGCGACCCAGAAACCCCAGCATCTGCAGTGCTGATCACGGACGATCGTCGTCTGAGGAAGACGCCCGACGTCCGCTTTCTCGTGTGCGAAATCCCGCAGATGGAATTCCAGCGCCGGATTCATCCTCCGAGAGTGACTCGCATGACTCCTTCACCTGCTCTGAGATGGAATATGACCGGGAAAAACCGGTCAACTATGGTTCTCGAGTTCCAAAACTATCACAAGTTAACGAATCTGATGCTGATGACGAAGATTATGGAGGGGGAAGAATCAAGCAAAGGAGGTACTCAAGTCGTAGGGCAGAGGGCGGGGCCAGTGGAGGCCACACCCCCTTTGGGGAGTATCAGCATCACACACTGCCCCACAAACTGGGCCAAGGATCTGGCAACTTCAACTGGGACAGCCTACTAAACTGGGGACCAGGATTTAGCCATTATGTTGACGTTTTTAAAGATTTAGCTATGCTTCCAGAAAATTCTAATGCTGCTAACGATGTTGAAATGAACAGCGGCGATGGTTCAGTTACCATCATTGCCGAGGGAGAGGCAGAGCAATACGTATGAGATATTCTCTCTTGGACCAATCAGGACTGGATGGACTATGGACAGAGAGAAGGCAATCGTTTGCAATAATTCATGTTCTTCTTTCTTTGTCTTTGTTTTTTGGTACTTGTATTTGTAAGAAGACGAGCTTAAATGCAGTAAGGCAGAGCGATACATCTGTGATGATTCTCCTGTTCTCTGTTACGTAAGAAAGATTTTAAATAGTCCAATAAGTCTGAGTCCATTACCAAAAACTGTTTGTGTTTCACTGTTGATTCTAGTGTTACAGAGTCCAAAATCCCAAATAAAAACATTAGCAATGGAGCTTCTTGTTCACCAAACCACAGCAGGAAGTTTGAATTTTACAAATCAGAAAATGATTAATATCTTCTCCAAGCACTATTTGTCTTTTTTCCATATTGTCGCAAAACCATATATTAGGGCTGGACTATATATATTAAACCATCACCTGTACTTTTATCACAACATGACCAGCTCTATTCAGTAACAAGTAGCTGATAGAGAATGGTTTCATTTCTCCTCGGTTCTCTGTAATAACTTATTTTTGTAGATGTCAAATAAAAATATCATTGAAACCAGGTTTTGCATAGACTCAGACTTTTGGACTGTAGCTTTTAATTCCTTCTTCATGGATCCCATAGACGTCCATAAAACTCGAAAGGTCCTTGATGACCCCATAGAGTTTCATTTGCGTTCTTCCGTGCAGCAGAAAGCCAAGGGAGGATGTGGCTGTTTTAACAGCATGACCATACGAACTTCATCAAAAAAAAAAAAAAACAGAGCTCCTCTCATTCCAGCTCGCCAAACATAAAATAGGGTCCAAAAGTCTGAGTGCACTACTGAGAACTGTTCTCACAAACTAATATGGTTTGGTCAAATGATATTTCTCAATATTTGGTTTGACATTTAAAAAACATGAATGGCGTATGCTCAGGACGTTCCGAAAGATTTCAGTTCCACACACAGCTGAACAAAGGATCCGCCTCAGTTATAATAACTGAGGTTATTACATAATAAGGACTGACTGAAGAAAATGTTTTTAGTGATTGATACCTGATGGAATAGAAACAGTTTCTGGGGCACTTAGATTTTTTTTTTTTTCTTCTTCATTTTACCAGACTTTCTCTGGCCTGCTTCTCGTGTGAAAGAGGAGCGTATGCGAGTGTGTGTAACGCGATAATACCTGCAGGCGTCTGGGACAGCCATCTTTCTTGAGGCTAGCTCACTCCTTGTCCTGTAGGAGCCATCACTTGTGACCTTTGACCTAAAGCAAAATCCTCATAATACTATGAACTTGTGTACATTTTGTATCAATGAAGGAAATTCAATGTTCTCTGTTGTTGTTGTTGTTGTTGTTGTGAGTGTGTTTTTTAATGAACTGTTTCTACTTTTTTTTTTTTTTATTAACTTAAAGTACTTAAGCAGTGTTTTTATGGATCTTTTTTTCATATGCTGGAAATGATCTTACTTTCAGGGGAAGTAAGATTGAAGTACTTAATTTTTTTTTTTTTACATTTGTTACTTATGTAACATCAGTATTTTCCACTTCTTTTGATAAAACTATAACATACTGTATGCTTTATATGTGTAAGAGCCAATAACAGAATAAAAAAAAACAATATTTATTTAAAAAGACACAATTTCGAGACTAATGCAATAACACTTAACAAAATTAAGAGTTAAAGTAATAAAGTAGGACATGACGCCAGAATGCCATCCAGTGAGCGTTCCCAGTGAGGAGTTTGGATAAAGTTTGGACGAGTTGAATAAAGTGTTTCAAAGACCGATTAAGAGTGTGTGTCCAATGGAGGTTGGCCAGTCGTGAGCGAGAGATTTACTACAGCGAAAGTACGAAATGAAGCTCTTTCCTATTAGTCTGAATGAGTGAAATTGATACTTTTAGTTTGTTTGCTGTTTGGTTTGGTGTCTTTTCAAACGGCACGTAATTATACGGCCCCAAAAAAAACATTGGCTGAGGGGCGTGTAGGACTGAAAATGTACTTCCTGTACTCACAGCTCTGGGAAAACTAAACAAATGTTTGCCAAGTGCTCGTAGAAATCGCAAATATCATCTGAGCATGGAGAACACGCAGCCAGCACTAAATAAATAATTAGTTAATTACATAAATAGCTAGTTTAAAACGTTGTGGGGATCGCATGCAGCGTTTATTTTCGTTCTGTTCCATGGTCCAAATGTCCGGAACACATGGCACTTCGGCACTGCTACAGCTCTGTCCCTTGGCTCAGTTTTAATAGCTCGCATCTAGAAAAACATGCAGCCTGCAACCTAAAACACTTCCTGCAATCAGGTTGATTCGGGGTTTTCTCACGGCACTCAAATCACACTAGATTTCACCTGGATCTGGACGAGACCACCTCGCTCAGATGCTCTCTGACCCAGTGGTTTGGGCTGCGGCTGAGTGGGAATTCTGTGCTGCCCAACCAAATGGCACGGAGGAAGAAAACACACCAGGGTCTGATTCAAACTAAAAGGACAGCATGCGAAAGCTTTCTTAGTGTGGCTTGATGGTGAGAGAGATATATATAGAGAGAGAAAGACAAGAGAGAGGTCTAGACTTTATCCACCCTTGGCAACTTCAACAGTCGGTGCAGTCATACTGGCTTAAAATCCCAGGAATACTGTAAAAATCCCAAAATGTTTATATGATACGAAACTTATAACAGTCTATTCTTAGAAGTGTCCAAGTGTGGCTTCATATTTTCATGAGTGTGTTTGATTGTCTGAGACTTGCTGCCTTCTACACCAATGTGAGTAAGGAATAATACACTCTGGGCCGTGCTGATACGGGAAAATAATCAACAACCAGGTGGTGTGACGGAGTTAGTTATCACCTTGAAATGGATTATTTTCCTATAACAGTACAAGTGATTCATTCCTCCTACAGTATACCACAGTGGTTTGCCAATGAATACAAATTTCTAATTTACTTATGTACAATGCCTCATGCTTTTTTTTTAACCATTTATAGATACATTTAATGTTAAGGAACATCCAGGAAACAAGTTGTTATCACTTACTTTATAGCAGACAGACAGTCCCTCCTTCACCAGCCTCTCTTTTCTTTCTAAGCTTGTCATGTTACTGAGAAACCAGAACACACAAGCTCACTCATCTTTCCTAAAGACACTCCTGACTGACACTGGAGACTCCTTCCACAAGTGTTACATAAACAGAGCACTTTATCAGCAACACATCTGATTAAACTGTTTATTATTAGTCGTAGATTATGTGGAGCATCTGCCATACAGGTCCCTGTGAATGGGTTGAACGATAGCACGTTATTAGAACGAGTGCACTGATATCAATCTGTCGTTTATGAACGCTTATGCCGTAATTGAATCCACACCTTCCGATTTGAGAACTGTAGTATTAGCACAATGGAGCAACCGGAGCGAATCAGGATTGTTCAACTCTACACCAGTTAGCATTAGCATCTACCCGCGTTAGCATTCTCCCAGAAGGTCACATGCGTGAATTCAGTGTCGATTATTCAGACTTTGTACCGCATATTGCACCTACGACTGGAACAACAGAAGAGTGATTCCTGGTTCAGCTTCCTTCTGACTGAAGCGTTGACTTAATCCTTCATCTGCTGCTTAACATGTTCATGGCAAAAAAAAAAAAGTAATAAATGTCACATTGTGTTGTAATGTGGAACATCTAGGGTCTGTCACAACAAATTAAAGAACAAGATGTTAAACAGAATGTTTATTCCGAATATTCAGGCGTCGATATTCTTTAAGCACTTCTTGCATAGAACAGGGTGTGGTGCTCAGAAAATCCCAAGCTTGTCAATTTGGTCTGTTTTACCAAAAAAAAAAAAAAAAAAATGCATCAAGTTCATCATCTCTCCAATTAAAAAAAAAAGGAATAAATCACTCGGGGGCATGCTGTTATAAGAAAACTCATCAATGACGAGGTTTCAGATTCAAAGCAGATTATTTTCCTGGAACTACAAGTGTTTTATTCCTCATATACCACAGCAATATGGTGACTAATGCAATTTTTCATCTGATAAAAAAAGATGCAGTGTACATTTTATCCATTTATAGTTACACTGAATGTTGTAAGTTCCTTTAAACACTTACGTTTTAGCAGATAGAAGAGTCACCAGCCTATCTTTTGCATGTCGCTACTTCCAAGCTATGCTTACCCACAATCCCTTTCCCTGTGTTGTGACACAGATATGCACAGAAGCATAAACCAGGCTTAAGATGAGTGCATGAGAGTGAACTGATAAACTGGGAAATTAAACGACAGAAAGTCTGCATTATTCATGAAGCATCTCTAGAGTGAAAGGATGATCTAGATTGTTACACACTGCAGTTGTGTGTGTGTGTGTGTGTGAGAGAGACCTTTGTAAAGAGAAACTGGGTGTAAGTGTAAACAAGAGTCTGCGAGAGTGTGTACATATGTATGATGTGTAAGAGAAAAGGAAAGAATGAGAAGAAAGAAAAAAATTAGAAGAGGCAGATGGAGTGAATGAAGATGCAGATGGTTTGGGGTCTAAAGTAAATCACTGACAGCTGGCTGATGGCACTTTGTGGTTTTTCCTCTTTCTCTCTCTCTCTCTCTCTCTCTCTCTCTCTCTCTCACACACACACAGACACAACAATGAACTAAATGCTTTTCCTCACCAGTCCTAGAACCTTTAGTGTCTTGTTCACTATTTGTGTCCTTTGTAAGCTGTAAGTGCTCGTATGCAGTTATTCTGAATTATTACCCATAATGCACAGCACATGTACCATGACTTAACAGAAAGGGATTAGCTTACAAATGTAACTGATTTGATTATGAGATTCATAATGAAATAAAGTGGCCTTATCATCACGGACATATAACTAGCACTGTTCTGAAGTGACGTGTGTAAGATTGTGTGTGTCTGTGTGTATGGCTGGTGTTTGACATAAGCACTAAAACATGATGCACATGCTGTTATAGGAAAATAATCCATGACGGGGTGATGTGATGCAAAGCAGATTTACTGTTACAAGATACAAGATATAAGATACAAGACTACTGCCATGAACAGTGCTGCGGTAATTTGGTTCAGGACGGGTCAACAATCAACAATAAACAATAGATAGACAGCACACTAAACAAAGTGCAAGACAGGACAAGAAGATGAGTGGTGAGAGCGGCCATGCTGTATGGTTTAGAGACAGTGGCACTGAGGAAGGGGCCGGAGTCAGAGCTAGGAGGTAGCAGAGCTGAAGATGTTGAGGTTCTCTTTGGGAGTGACGAGGTTGGACAGGATTAGGAACGAGTCCATCAG
>CM074957.1:17572183-17589568 GCA_037577455.1 Pangasius macronema | reverse complement strand
TGTCTAGATATATATAGATATATATATATATATATATATATATATATATATATATATATATATATATGCAAATATGAAATTAAAATACCTATGTGGCAGGCGGGGTGTGGTTTTGGGGAAGGCTGTAATGGGAGACGGAGATTGAGGGATGAATGAAACGGTTGACTAGTGAGTGGTAGTATTACTTATGATCCCTATATAACCGTGTATCTAGCGATGTGAAGTAGGAGCGTGTGAAGCTGGAAAGCGAAATTTATGCTTGGTTAAACATAAATTTGCTTCCATAGCAACAGCATAGCAACAGGTTCTGCTATCTTAGAATTGTGGAAGTCACATAACAATAGAATGTAGATGGCAAAGCAAAACGGGTAAGAAAAGATGTTCGAATGAACACGCTATCCTTTCTAGTTCCTTGGTAAGAAAAAAAAACAAAAATTTAACTGGTTTAGTGGAACCTCCGGTTAATAAAAGCTCCTTCTTTATTCAGTTTTCTTCCTCATGTGTATCTTGTTCTCTTCTGTATCCCTCCATCTTGTAACCGTAAGTTTATTTTTACATTGTACACATCACTTGAGGTTTTCTTCTTCTTCGCAGTAGAACAATAGGCCACAGTTCTTTCTCGCTCTGTCATTTATGATGAATAAACATTTCTAGATCACACAAGTCCTCGGTTAACTGTGGTGTAGTTACGCACACCGCAACCTTTCAGATTTACATTTCTATTTCGATGTATACGCCTACAATCGCTCAGAATAGACGTTTAGAGCGCATGAATCAAAGCCGGGTATCTTTGTGCTTTCAAGGATGCGTTCCAACACTGTTTTTAACGTGGCCTTTGGTGACTTCTCCTCTCCAATTCCTCCTGCATTGGAGTGCCCTGGCCGCCTTTAGGGCCATTCCATTACTTTCTTTTATTTTTATTTTATTTTTTTTAGATGAATGTTAGATAATAGATAGTAAATACTATTATTAAATAGTAAATTTAATAATAATAATTATTATTATTAATTAGTATTAGTATTAATTAGTATTTACTGTCTATTATCTAACATTCATCTAAAAAAATAAAATTAAAAATAATAAAATTAATAATAATATCAGTGTGTAAAAACAAACAAACTACTACTACTACTACTACTAATAATAATAATAATGAATACAATAAGACAAGCTGAAAATAATCAATGACAGGGTTGTTTTATTCCTCTTATACCACAGCAATTTGCCCACAATTACATTTTCTAACTTAAAGAACGACAAACTGTATTTTTTTTATCTATCTATAGCTACAGCCAGTGCTCTGTGTAAGTTTTTTAAATGTTTTTTATTTGATTATACTGTAATATAAAAATAAAGTCATTATATAGAGCAATAAAGGGTGATACAAGACAGTAACGCAATAATTGTATGACGGTGTGATGAAGGGAAACACAACTTGTTTGTGTGTGTGTGTGTGTGTGAGAGAGAGTGTGTGAGTGTGTGTGTGTGTGTGTGGGAGAGAGAGAGAGACAGTCAGAGAGAGAGAGAGAGAGAGAGAGAGAGAGAGAGAGAGCAAGCATATTAAGTATAAGGTCACGAGGGAATGTGTGATTATCTCCTCATCCTTAATATACGCCTCCATTAGGTCTGTTTATGTGTCATAATCATAATCATAATCCTCAGCCTGCCTCATAAACTTCACTCACAAACACATGATGTCTGCTCATGTCCCATATTATTTATTTTGCTAATTAGTCTGTCTCTGAAGCAATGCAGTTCTTTGCAACTCGCTCTTTGTTGCAATATTGTAGATGTTTCTCAACGCAGCAGTACATTAAATAAAACAGTAACACCACAGAGCTCTTCACCCTTCTCTTCTCTTCTCTTCTCTTCCGCTCGTTAGGGAACGAATGAATAATTGCTCCTTAATGCGGTAATGCCGAATTTCCTCAGTCCGTTAATGCAGCTATGGCTAGATGGAGTAAATTAGCTGTTCCTCTGAGCAAACAGCACGACTGTTGCGTACTGCAGCGGTGCAGCTAATTCATAACTGATGGTCGTCTGTTACTGAGTCAAGGCCGAGTCTCAAGGGGGTCAAGGCCGAGTCTAGATTGGGTCAAAATGAAAGCGAGATCGAGCCAAGACTAATTTGGTAGTTTAGGAAAAGCTCCAGCATAGAAATGAGGTTGATCGACCGAAACGCACGTAACGCGATTACGAATCCGTATATTTTTTTTAGAAAAACGAATTGCGAAACTTTGCGAATGCGAAAAGAAAAGACAACACAAAAATTCATTTGAACAAACTTTTGGTAGATACCAAGACCAAGACCGAGACAAGTACAAATGCCAAGAAGTCCAAATAAATACAGAAAGCATCTCAAGACTGGACTTGAGGTGGGAGATGTGCCAAAAATAAATTAATAATTGTCAGCGCTATACCCTGTCCAATACTTTCTCCTTCCTCTCTCTTCACTTTTGGCTCAACTTCTACATTTATTATTGAATATCATTCGGATACTTTTGGCTATTGGCTGCTGCACTGTGAAAAACGAGAATTTCAAATAAGCAAGTTGGACCACGTAAATGTAATGGGACCAACCCAACCATTAGGAATGTCGAAACCACTTGACCGACTAAAATGTGCATTTCCCAGATCTCTTAAAAAAAAACTGAGCAAAATGTAGATTACTTTACAAATTCAGCAACATCAGCACAAAATAATGCATACCATTTATTTGGATTGTTTGGATAGAATGAGATACAGTGATGCGGAAAGAATGCAAAACACAGTATGAGTAAAAGTAAAAAAAAAAAAAAAAAAAGACTAATTGAGTCATCTGGTGATACTTGAAAAATTAGTTCAAACGTCTACAATTGACACACGAATCCAAAAATATTCTGTATCAGAGGAATGCATTTTTGAGCTGTTACGTTAACTAGTGAGCTATGCTGAAACGAACACCACCTCGGAGAACTTCAGGTTAGCTAAACACCTTTAGGGTTCATTAGCTTGTTCATTCAAACATGTTTAACAGGTAACTGCAACTGAACATGGTACGTTTAATGCAAAGCTTTCATATGACGCAACCTCAAAACATCGAACTAGCTAGTCTAGCTCACTCGGCTAGCTAACGGCTTTCCTGCTTTTCCACGTTTCCGCAGGTTTGACGCCGAGCTGCGAAACGCCAATATCACGATGGATTTGCAGATGATTATCATGCTGTTTTCATTTAAAGCTGTAGGTACCTGATAAATTGGGCCAGGGTTACTCATCTGTCTCCATGGTCTCAAACTCTGCTGCTGCTGAGTCTCGAAAATTGCATCATTTAAAATTTGCACGTCATCTTTTAACTGCCATTCTCCCAGGGTTAACTGCAGTATGATTTTATTATGATTTAAAAAAAAGGCGATACTACATTAATATGAGTTTTTGCATCACAATCTCACTTGGGACATGAGTCCATGACATTGCTCTCATTCACATGTTTGTTACAGTCCAACCTTGACAAGCACCAAAGCAAATGAGATGGCAGAGTAGTGCAGGAGCACATCCTAACATCCTAAATGTTAGTGTGAGAGTACAGCTAAGGTACGTTTCGATGTGCACTGTCTGGCAACGGACACACATGAAAACACGTACTCCTTCACAAGCCAATAAAAACATCAATGACATCAGAGGTTGTAAAAACATGACCGTCCAATGTAAGCAGTGAAAATTGTAAAAATATACTCCCGAAAGGGCTGTATCACTAAAGTGCACTTAAAGGCTAAATGCTAGGCTGAACTCCAAAGCTATACAGTGATTATTTAAAAATCTATAAATTATAGAAAAGTTAGCAAAAGCAGATCATGTTTGTGTGTGAGTTTTACGGTTAACTTTTGCAGTTATCCTAGCGTAACCTTGAGGAGTGTGTGTTTAACTCTCTTACCTACATTATAGCTTTTTTTTTAAAGTAACGTCAATAATTATCTTTATTTAACACTCAATAAATCCTCAAACACATTCTGAACGAATGTTTAAATAGATACTCAAACCTACCAGAGCCTAAGGACTTTAAAATGTGTGTCTCAAATCAAGCTGGAAAGCAAGTCAAGTGGCTTCGTCCCTCCAGGACCATGGTGCTCCATCAAACACCACCAAACTACAAAACACTACACATCACTACATAACTTATGTTCGTCAAATGTAACTGGTGTGATTCTTTTGACCCAAACGAACAATAGGGTCATAGATGCCTAAGTGACCTTTACCTATCAATGGAGTCTCTATCACGCAAAGAACTGAGAAGCATCAATGCTTTAAAGACAATGTGCATAGACACTTTCGTGCCATAGACAGGTCTTGTAAGGTTAAAAGCCAGCATTTGCACAGAAAGTTATGTGTCTTCAGAGTTGAGTTAGGCAGATCTTTCTAGAGTAGAAGCATCAGAGTATGTGGACACCTGACCATCACACCCACAGGTGGTTCTTCCCCCAAACTGTTGCCATGTTGAACCTTCGTGTGTGAATAGATCTTACAGAAACATACAACATTAAAATTTTAAAGGGAAGTGACGTTAATTCTCCCCCAAACCTGTTCCAGCATGACGATGCACAAAGCGAGCTCCATGAAGACATGGCTTGCCAAAGTTGGAGCGGCAGCACAAAGCCCTGACCTCAACCCCACTGAGCACCTTTGGGATGAACTGGAACGCTGACGGCATCCCAGACCTCCTCGCCTGACATCAGAGCCTGACCTCACTGATGCTCTTGTGGCTGAATGATCACAAATCCCCACAGCCTCGCTCTAAAGTCTAGTGGAAAGCCTTGTCAGAAGGTCATCATAACAGCAAAGAGGGACTAAATCTGGAACGGGATGTTTAAAAAGCACATACTGGTGTGATTTTTGATCAGGTGTCCCCAAACATATATACGTAACTTTTATGAATATCATTATAGCGCAATCAAATAACATTGCAGAACATGTTTTGTCTTGCAGTAATTGCACTATAATGATGTTCATAAAAGGTGATTACATATTTAATTTGACATTTGGGATGGTTAAATATGTAATCACGTCTTATGAACATCATTATAGTGCAATTACTGCAAAACAAAACATGTTCTGCAATGTTATTTGATTGCGCTATAATGATATTCATAAAAGTTATATATGTTTGCCACAAAGTCACTTCACTTCATATGCGCAACTCCCGCATAACTTCTGAATCGCACTTCAATCTTTAATTGTGCCCAAGGTTTGAATACTGATGTGCGCAATTTCAGTATTAAATCTTATGTTCTAAGAGAAGATAAGGTCATATCAGGCTCAGAAAAACGCTGGGCAGGATTGAATCCGACACCGCCGGTCTATAGCGATGAAAGAATCAGAACGTTCCAGAGAAAATTGGGCCGTTAAAGTACATAACTGCGGAAATCGCTGATAACTGTCCCTCTACATTCTCTACATAAACAGCTTGAACGGGCATTATCAGGTCTAGATATGATAAAGTCAATCTCCCAATACGACTACGTAGGAAATAAAGCTAATGAATAGAAAGGCAAAGAAAAATGGAGGCACGATTCAAGACTATTACTCAAGTCTAAACACGCCTGAATCATACTGACAGGAGATAATCACACAAATTATAAACATCACACTCCCGAAGCTCTCTGGCACATCACTGAATATTTGTGTTCTCCCTTATGATATTGAAATATTTCTTTGCACACAAGGTGTTCTCCATCCATGTGTCACCTTTAATGGCTCCCTTCTTTATCACTACATTTGACAGTTGAAAACAAAATAAACAAAACCACTCCGTAGTTCTGTTCCGAGTGAACCATGCGCAGAGTTTTAAAGTATTTTGTAAATACTTTGTACATCTTACCATTAACGTAACGTACTTCACTGGTTACATTACGTTACTACGCTGTCCCAAGGTGCTACTGCACATAAGTACAAATGCAAGAGATCTACAATCTGAGCCCCCACTTTATTCTGAAGCTATTTCATTAAAACGACTAAATTGAGAAACCGACCTTACTTGAAGTAAACGCGACACTGAGAAAGACAAAGACTAACCGCTTTCCTGCTTCTCAATCATGGATGTAGTACTTCCTGTTTTTGTTTGCCCATGTTTCTGATTGGCTGGTGATGGTGAAATACTTGGCAGATTGGATGCATGCTCACTTTATGCACTACTAGTTGCAATGTACGTTAAGTGTCTGCGCTAGTTAAGAACAAATTACTAACTAATTATCGGTTAGGACGGGCTTTACACCCTGGCTTACGATCATGCTTCTTTTAAAAATGTGCAACTACTGTAGCTGCCAGTGCTAAAACTCGCAAACCTAACAATTTAGGTTTATAGTAGTAACATGCGATACTGATAAACAGCCAGCTTGCATCACAACTCATGAACTTTTACTAGAACCACTGCCGCATGCTTTGTCCTATGTGTGTCTCTATGCACTGTCTCATGTGCTGGAGAATCATGCACACTATGTAGCACACTCTTTTATGGACAAAAGTGGGATCTGGGTCACTACATGATTGGTTCATCGCTTGTGAAATTGCAGTCACATTCCGTCACAAACACCATGACTAATGTCTCAATGTCACTGTGGACGTGTCCCAGACTACAATCTTTACTCTCTATATTGGCCACCATTGCAAACTATTCACTTTTCCCAGTCCACTATGCAGGTGTCCCAAACTGCACATCCTGACTACATAAACACCATCACCACCACTTTACCGTCCTCAGTATATTGTGGACGTGTCCAAAACTACACTCCTTATTCACTATATTGGCCACCATTGCAAACTCCTTAATGTCATCCCAAACCACACACCTTATTTACTACATAAACACCATCACAATTTCTTCACTGTCCTCAGTCCATTATGGGCATGTCCCAAACTACACTCCTTATTCACTATATTGGCTAGAATTTCAAACTCCCCCGTGCCGTCACTTCACTATGGACGTCTAGGGACACACACTCTGTTTACTACATACACACCATTATGCAGTGTAATGGACACTCACTCTACTTACTACATACACACCATTACAAACACTTCAAAGTCCTCAGTCCTGGCATTCAATTATAGCATTTGGAACATGTCCCAAATCATTCTGCTGATTCATGTATTCGTCACTATTCACACAAACTCCTTACTGCCATCAGTACATTATGGACGTGTCCCAAACCACACACTGTATTTACTAGATAAATATCACCACAAAGCTTCAGGAGCCTCATTCTGCTATGGATATGTCCCAAACACTGCTTATTAGCTATGTTGGTCAACATTGCAAACTCCTCATTGTCATCAGTACACCATGGACCTGTCTCAAACCACACACCATAACAAATGCTTCATTTGTCCCCAGTCAGTTGTGGACATGTCCAAAACTACACTGCTTATTCACTATATTGGCCACCACTCTATCCATTACTCTATACAAACCATTACAAGCACTTCAATGTCTTCAGTCCTAGCATTCAATTCTAGCATTTGGGACAGAGCCAGTGTTTGAACTGATGGAACAGAAACTCCCTTTAGTAGCACATTCAGGCTTTAGGACACAGTATGATTGGATATAACCGCAGGTGGCTGCAAGGATGTGAGACGAGGCCTGACTTGTGCATGTTTGGCCCCCTGAGTGTGTAATTGTTCCTGTAATTACCCCTCTGGGGGCTGGAAAAAAAGAATTCCTGCTAATGAAGGCCTGCTGCGCTGCTGCTCGTGATGTAATGAGTGATGTCAGTGAGGCAGGACAAGAGAGAAGGTTTGGAGTATACAGAGTGAAATCAAACACAAGCGTTTAGAGAGAGAGAGAGAGAGAGAGAGAGAGAAATTTCTCTGAGCATCTGCCTTTCCAACCAGATTGTCACGATTAGAAGCTAAAAAAAAAAAAAATAAGAGAGAAGGACAGAAATTACACATTTGCACAAACACACACACACTTTGAAGCTTTGAGAATTAAAAGAGGGATTTATTGTGAATGTGGTTTCAGTTTTCCTCTGCTGATTGATTAAAGCACAAACACATCTGTGTGTGTAACTCTGCTTTTAACGGATTCATGTGATTCGATTTGAAAAGTTTCAGATACTCGGAGATGAGATCAACAATATTGTCCCAGTTGATGCCAAATGCTACAGGTGTTCTACATAACAATGAAGATTTGCAGCATTGAAAAAAAATGAACGAAAAGCCCAATTCACTCTGAGCTGCCATTCATGCATATTAGAGTTCGACTTCCATGCTAGTAACACAAGATTTCTACCTGAGACGCAGAATTCGGATGTTTTCGTTCTGTTAAATTGAACAAGTTCAGGTGTGCAACTGAATCACACAAATCAATCAGCGTCCAGCATCAACACTGAGGAGCAAACTACGAGGCAATATTTTACCCAAGAGTGGATCGATGGGCCTGATTTGTTGTGTTTATATAATAGTGTGGCATGAAATTAGATCCATACGAGTCTCTGTCAGTGAACATAAATGACAAGAAGTCATATTACGCAGCAGTGAGGATTTAATATGGAAATTAAAAACATTGCAAACATGAGCAGTTGCATAACTATGTCTGCTGGGTGGAGTTCGGCGAAAACAGAGGTGTGTCTGTCCATTCTGACTTTTCAACTTAAGCCCATTATTCCTGAGGAGGGGATTGTTTTATGCATAAAATTATGAACAAGACATTAAGTGAGCTGTAAGCATACGCTCTATGTGATACATGCCCAGCCATCACAGCTCTACACGCTTGTTGAGCCTTCCATTCCAAAACTGATGGATATTGGTTTGCTGTTATAATAACTTCCACTCTTCTGAGAACGTTTTCCACAAGATTTTGGAGCATGGCTGTGGGGATTTGTGCTTATTCAGCCACAAGAGCATTGCTGAAGTCAGGCACTGATGTCAAACAAGGAGGCCTGGGGTTCAGTCGGTGTTCCAGTTCACCCCAAAGGTGCTCAGTGGGGTTGAAGTCAGGGCTCTGTGAAGTCGAGTTCTTCCACTCCAACCTTGGCAAACCATGTCTTCATGGACCTCACTTCATACACAGGGGAATTGTCATGCTGTAATATGTTTGGGCTTCTTAGTTCCAGTGAAGGGATAGCATAATGCTACAGCATACAAAGACATCCTAATAAATTGTGTGCTTCCAAGTTTCTGGCAACAGTTTGGGGAAGACCCACATACGCATTTTTTTTTTAAAATCAATTTGACAAACCATGATGAAATAGCACACATTATGATTTCATGACCTTGATTTAGCATCTCATGGCTACATTACAAGTAACTGTTGGCACACAATATTAAAAATGCTAAATAATAGCATGTGCTGGATCAAGTGCTATTTTATAGGCTGGTGAAGAATGAGAGTGGAAGGCTTATTGTTAAATCAAATCACACACACACACACACACACACACACACACACACACACACACAAAACCCTCATTAGATGTTAATGTCAATGTTTGCCCACATTCTGATTCGCATTTTCTATCGCTAATTTTCTTTTTCGGGCTTAGAGCCTAGTGGTTGTGTGTAAAAGTGGTGGTCTTGATGTTACTGAATATCATCTCAGACACTTCTACTCCAGAAAGAAAGGAAACTGGCAACTTCGGAGGCGTAAACTACAAAAGGTTGGTTTGCGTAATCTGAATGGGGAGCTCAGAAAGTCAGCTGCGTTGAAAAGCTGCTGTGTCACCCTTCCTGAACATGAAAAACTTCTTCTGTGTTATTTATTAACTGTTAACACCAGTTGTTAGCACAGTGCTAGCGGCTCGAATGTTACCACCCATGCCTGCTCTTTGGACAGAAGTTTTTAACGAAAATTACCAGGTTGCACTAATGTTGGTGTTAATTGAAAGTGTTAACGCAGTGTACAGTGAGTGTACGCTACTGCTGCAGAGTTCGATCAAAAAGAACAAGAGTGCATGTAGGTTTTTACCTCTTTGTGGAAACTAAAAAATCCAGTGATGATAGGAATGGTGTGTGATGAGATTGACCTGTGTGTGTGTGTGTGTGTGTGTGTCATGTGTATAAAAAGAGCTCCTTAATAAAGACCATCTGAACTCTTGCTCTCAATGTGTGCGCGTGTGTGTGTATATGTCTGTGTGCGCGTGTGCGTGTAATCTTTCTCCATCATCCTCCACCCATTTTATCAATGAGGAGTAGATAGAAACTTTCCACACAAGCTCAAGCCTGTTCTCACACTCACACACACACACACACACACACACACAGAAAGATATTAATCTAAAAGAAACGAAAACACAGAGACATGTTAAACGTGACTCTGTATGACTAATGAAATACATTATTGTTCTCAGAAGTCCCATTACAAGATGTTTCTGAAGTGTGTGTGTGTGTGTGTGTGTGTGTGTGTGTGTGTATACACCAAAGCTCTGAGAGAGATACACAGAAAGACAGATGGATAGAGTGAGAGAGATCAAGTATGGAGTGTGACAGGCAAAGAAAGAAGGAAAGAAAGAAAGAATTTGTGTGTAGTGTGCTGTGTGTTTGATGCGTCCCATCAAAGATGCGTCTGGCCTGAGTGTGTGTGTGTGTGTGTGTGTGTGTGTGTGTGTGTGAGAGAGAGAGAGAGAGAATGTGTGAGAGAGAGAGAGAGACACAGACTGAAGCCCCTTGATGAGAAGGATTTGAAACCACAGCAGATGATTCAGTTTCTCTCTCTCCTGCAGTCGAACCCCAGCAGCGCAGCCTGAGTGTGTGTCTGTGCTTTGATGAGACCACAATGAAAGTTTTTCCACATTGGCCATTTCTCAGATCTACAGCTCCTGATAGAAAAGAGACATTGTATTTATTTATTCATCTATTCTTGCATGTGGAAAAACCACTCTTATTCCTCATATTGCTTCTTCCCTCCTTTTCGGTGATAAGCGCTGCTTCAAGTAAACATACATACAGAAGTGTGCTGTAGATTTTGTGATGTATAACTTTATTCAGAAATATTCTAAAAAGGATGAAGTTAAAGCGCATTACACATTAAAAGATAAATAGAGACAGTTCCAGTAATACCCTTAAAATATACTTCAAACAGGAAGGAAGCTACTGAAAGCCATTTCAGACATTTGACCTTGCTGTGACCTTGACCCTGTTCGGATCAATTTCAAAATCTAATCCGATCTGCTGGTAATGATAACTGCATATAAATCATACAAACATTCAAGCACTCGTTCTTGAGGTTTTGTGCTAACGAGAATCTCGGACAGACGCATGGATGGATGGACGGATGCAGAGACATATAGAGGAATGGACAAATGCCAAAAATTGTTGATGGCCAGAAAATGGGCCTTGAATTCCAGCTATTGAATAAAAGCAATTTCAGACATTCGTCCTTGCTCTGACCTTGACCCTGTTCGGAACAATTCCAAAATGTAATCAGTTCATCTGAAAAGTTTGAAACATATCCCCCAAAGCCAGAGATAGCCTCCTCTCATCTCATCTCATCTCATCTCATCTGCTTTAGTAAGCATAGTTTTATATATATATTGCTAGCAACCTTTTTTTTTTCCCATAAACACTTCCAGTGGCTTCCATTCGCACTGAATGGGCTTTTCCGTATTAGCATTACTCAATGCACTCTTCGCTATAACTTGCACTGTCTAGTTTCTTTTCTGTTCAGTTCATTCTGACCAGTTCTTAGATGCACGCTGCTGAAGTGCTAAATACAGATGCACTGTTGAGATTCTACAATATTTAATCACATGGTACGTACAGGCAATACATTAGCTCTTTAACTGTTAACAGTGGAGAAATCACGGCCATCTTCAGAACACCTAAGCCAGGATATGGGGCGACTCTGCACAAACCTGGTTTTTGCAAAGTGTCAACTGAGATTAGCACGATCCACTCTGCCAGACATGCACACAGCAACCTCAGCCCTGTGTACTGGGGTTGCTCTTTGGGCCTGCCAACATAGAAGCCCTGGACAGGAAAGTGCAGATTTCAGAATCGCAAAACCAGCACAGCCAAATGAACCACACTATTAAGTCAGTGCAATGTGGGTTGTTCTTGCCTTGCACAAGCCTTTGGCAGGGAGAATCATGTCCTCAAGACTGTAACAGGCATTTGAGTACCGACTACCCATCTCATGGAACGGGCCTATACAAGCTTCCCCACCACTGACGAGTCCACCAGAGCACACTCCTGATGAACAGGGGGTGATGAAGGGATACGTATCAGACACAAGCTCACCCATTGGGCAGCTAGTACATCAGATCAGTGGGTCCTGGTGGCAATGTAACAAGGCTACAAACTTCAACCTTTTCAGGGCTCAGGGCCACGTCAATATCAGATGCCAATGAATTTCTAAAGTTTTCTCATGGAAGAAACAAGGCGTTCTACTCCCCTTGCTTCAGAAAAAAGACAGCAGTTTTCATCCCATTCTAGATTTGAGAGGGCTCAAGTGGACCATTTTGTGTTTTAAGGTTGCAGGTCTACTCATGCAAACTCAGGACCTGTTCACACCAGTGGATCTGTGTGATGCTTATTTTCATGTCCCTATTGCCCCAGAACATAGATGCCTTCTAGGGTTAGTCAGGAATTCCAATTCAAAACTTCCAATTCCTTTGGCCTCTTTCTAGCACCATAGGTGTTTTTTTGATATGCAATCCTTGTCTGCTCTGAAAATAAGTAGTCTTAAATTTAAAGGCCTTGATAACATTGTTGTGTGGTACCAGATTTGGCCATGTCTTCAACTTAAAATGGGCCAGAGTCTGAGTTTCAAACAATCTCAACACTGCCCATCTTTCCACATTTTTGGGCTTTCAAATGCTTCTTCATCAATTTTGGATCCAGCTGGTGCAATTCGCTTCATACTAACTCCGCTTTCATACTGCCATGATCCCCCACCACCCACCACCCAAGTCACTATACGTTGGCTGGTGGTAGGTTTACCTGACTTAAGTTTGCTCCTGTTGCCATGGTTGTCCACAAACTATGTGACTTGCTTGAAAATCTACGCAGAACTCAGATGTCTTGCTACTAAAACTAATATTCTGGAAGGAAATCATTGGGTATAAATTAAAATGCTTGGAACAAGATTTATGCGTCCAAAATTCATTGCATGCTGTTACTCTGCATTCACCGGAGATCCCGACATTCTCACAGACGTTTCTCCATGCATTGTTTTGTTTTTATTTTTTCATCCAAACGTATTAGAAGTAATAAATCGCAAGTATCATTTTCTCTATTTTGAACAGAAACGAACATATTACTGTATAAGAATTAGAAAAGGATGGCTTTCCAAATGCTCCATATAATAAAACCTAATACTATTAGATAACTGAGAACGTTAACAATATTTCATCACTGCAATCCTAGTGTTTGGGCGACACCTTTCCGTAATTGAGATCTCAGTTTCATGCCGTTTTACAATAACACACCCGAACAGCTCAGTGTTCAGCCTTCCAATTTCACGGCCATTTGGAAACAATTTCAGCATCTGCAAAAGAAAAAAACCGTTGGCTGTGATACCATCAAACATTCTTCAGCGTAATAGACTTCAGGAGATCTCTCAGAGACAAAGGTCTCTCCTTCAGAGATCATATCACACACTGTCTCTCTTTCACATACATGCACACACACACACACACACAACAGGGTCCAATGGAAAGTTTGATTACTCAGAGGCTTGGTATTAAAAGTGAAATGCTGTATGTTGTGAAGCCAAACTAAGTGACCTAATCCAGTTAATATTGCAATTTTTATGAATTTGGCAGTGCTAAAACAGTATCAAGTTCTCTCATCGCTGTCGTTTACGATTTCATCAAAGCCAGTTATGAAATACCATTCAATTAAAGTGTGATGCGGCTTTTTCATTACCTTATTTAGAGCACCTTTGATATATATCATTTTTTTTTTTTTTGGAATACCGGAGGTTTCTGCTTCCATGTAAAACAAACCCAAAGTGGAAATGAAATGCTTAATCAAAATTTTCTTTCAGTGTTGGAATGTTTTTTTTTTTGGTGTGTGTTTGTCACTAATCACACACATCTTTCGGTCCAAGTGTGTGTCACTTCTTAGTAGGACTCTATCTAACAAGTCCCTGTTGTCATGAAAACATAAGAATATGTAGTTTGGAACTGAAAGAGAAAAAAGTGACTAGGAAAGAGAATGTCATAACGTTCTGAAGTTAAGTAAAGAATACAACAATTGGTGACGTGCTGGAATTGGAAAATATCAACGATAGGACGGTGTGATGTGGCCCAACTGGAAGCAGAGTTAAGGTGGACACCCCAAAGTTAATTAATTTCCAATAAGTGCGCATCCCAAAGTGTTTAATCATCTTATACCACAGCAATTTGCCAATTTGCCAATTATTTTATTGATTAAAAAATGACGTCATACTTTTTAATCTGTTTAAAGTTACAATTAAGGTTGTGGGTCTAGAAGACCAAAAATATTTTGCCATTTGCCATATTTGCTGTGTCGGAAAACTTTACAGCTTTACCTCTGGATGTTACAAAGCCCTGGCACTGGAGGCTCCTTCCAAAAAATGAAATGTCTCCTTACAGAAACTTACACACACTTCATAATCTGCTTCAATATTACTGTTTGCCATACAAGTCCTTTTGTAAATTGTTACTACAGAACAGATATCATATTAGAATTAATACGATATCGTATTATCATTACACATTAATATTCAGTAAATCTATGATTTGCCTTGCAGCTGCACTACTGTCAGAGCTGCTGTTATAGAAAATTAATCAGCATCTTCTGATTCGAGTGCTATGATTTAGAGGACGCAGGGATTTGACCTCTAGCTCCAATTCTGGCCTCAGTATCTACTCGTTCCCATTACAAAGTCAGCCATTTTTATCACGAAGTAGCTTAAGTTAATGATATTCTCATTTCTAGCCAGTCTTCATTTTTGACACAGTATCTGTGTACGCTGACCCACACCATGTTTTCTCCACTGCTAGAATGAATTATAATAAAAACGTCAACATCAAACACTAGCATTTACGACACAGCCTTCAACTTTTAATCTCTTTTTCAAACTTGCCAGTCGTATTTTGGATTAAAATAAATCCTACAAAGTTTTCAGGAAATTCTTAATGCGCTCCTCCCTAGGTAAGGAATTTTCCTTATCGATAATATTTTCGCCTGCTGCTGAGCCGAGATAGTAAACCGTCTGCATTTTTAATGGCGATCTTTAACCTTTTGGGTTTTGGATTCCAGCAACTACATGGATGGATCTCGCTTAAAGTGTAAGAAGCTTATAAACCTTTTAAACTACACCTGACAGAGAATACATTCAGACCGAATCCACAAACGTCTCCATCCTCAAAGTCACAGGTAATGTAGTTTGGGGGAAATGGTCTAAAAGGTGTAGATAAATTTCCAACTGTGGCTTCACTTTATGGAGAAGTAGAGATAGATTAGGTTCAAAAAATTCTCAGAGCCAGCTTCATGAAACTCTAATGCCGACTTAGCACTTGTCTCATACACAATCACTGTTGAATACTAAATTCTGATTGGTCAGAAGAGGAATAAAACGTGCTTTTAGTCAAAAAAATACTAATAATACATTATGGGGAGGTAACAGTAAATCTGTTTTGCGTTGGGTTGCATCACACCACCCTGTCATTGATTATTTTCCTATAATAACAGCACACCCTGATGTGTTTTACTCCTTAAATAACAGGCTTCTGAATTTATATAACTGACCACTGGGGTCCTGTCACTGTCGAAATGGCCTAGTGTTTATGTTGCTGTGTAGTTTGAGATG
Source organism: Pangasius macronema (assembly GCA_037577455.1). Taxonomy (NCBI): domain Eukaryota; kingdom Metazoa; phylum Chordata; class Actinopteri; order Siluriformes; family Pangasiidae; genus Pangasius; species Pangasius macronema. Next base: position 17,573,823 of record CM074957.1, on the reverse strand, counting down.
GACTATATTTCTTAGTGGAAGCTCGTAGCTGCTCATAAAATCATTTAAACCTGGTATAATGTGTCAAATTAATGCCTTCTTTGGTAAGCAAACGTGTAATCAGAGGGACAATGGAGAGCCAGCCAGTCATTACTGCAGTGTAATGACTATCCGTTAGCCACAAACACATTAGGAGCACCACGTGTTAGCATTTCAGTGAGGCTACATTTCTCATTATGGACCTACACGTGAACTGCTTGTAAAGTAAATAGCTCTTGAAAAATCTTGCGGCACCCTATAAACCAAGACCTGTTTGGCATCTTGGTTCTGTTTCAGCCCTTGGAAGTCACCTTAATCGATTCTGAACACAGTCCTGACTGAACACAGCTGAAATGTAGTGTAAATTTGTTTTCACGTTCTGCACTGGGGTTTTCTGACTGCATGCTTAATCCTTCACCCACGTCTATGCGAGGGCCTTAAAGACGTCAAGAAGTTAAAAAAATAAATGAATGAAAAAAAGGACAGAGATCTCATATAGAAATGGTTTTGCAAAGGAATGTGATAATTAATGCACACCGGATTATATCTACACCATGGATGGTGACCTTACAAACTAAAGGTCTATTTTCATCGACATGGGCATATGCAAACATAAAAATTCAGAGACTGCAGAACCCAAAATTACATGTTCCTGGACCAACGTCGCTCTGTTACTCCTGGAACAATTCTTTTTTAACCAATCTTCTGATGTCATCAGTGTGTTCCTCCTACACCTCCCTTTCAGGAGCCACTCTAAGTTTTCTCAAAACAATAAGTTCCCTGGTTTAAAACACTACCATTTGGGATACAGCTATGTTTCCTAAAATGTTATACATGATACACTATATGGCGAAAAGTTTGTGGACACCTGACCATCGCTCCCATATCTGGATCTTCTCCAAACTGTTGCTACTAAGTAGGAAGCACACAGTTCTATAGAATGTCTCTGTATCCTGTAGCATTATAATTTTACCTTCACTGGAACTAAGAGGCCCAAACATTTCCAGCATGATGATGCCCTGTGCACAAACCAAGCTCCATGAAGACATGATCTGCCAAGGTTGGTGTGGAGGCACTTGAGTGTCCTGCACAGAGCCCTGACCTCAACCCCACTGAACACCTTTGGGATGAACTGGAATGCTGACTGTGCCCCCAGACCTTCTCACCTGACATCAGTGCCTGACCTCACTAGTGCGCTTGTGGCTGAATGGGCAAATCCCCCAACAAACAAAATCAACAACAAGGATTAATGGATGGAAGCATGGATGCATGGATGGCCTGATCGATGGTTTATTTATATTGTAGACAGTTTTTGAAATCACTCTGTTAGTTCTTACTCTAGAATAACCCAAATTTAAATGTCTGGGGTGAAAACTTTTTGAATTTGAAGATCAGGGTAAATTTAACTTATTTTGTCTTCTGGGAAACATCTAACTATCTTCTATAGCCTCTGAAGGGCAGTACTAAATGAAAAAATATATGATACTTAGGCAAAATAAGAAAAATGTACACATCTCCATTCTGTTCAAAAGTTTTCAACCCCCTGGCTCTTAATGCATGGTTTTTCCTTCTGGAGCATCAGTGAGCGTTTGAACCTTCTGTAATAGTTGCATACGAGTCCC
>CM074957.1:17554854-17567155 GCA_037577455.1 Pangasius macronema | reverse complement strand
TCACTCCATTAACATTTTGCAGATTCTGTAAACTTTTGACCTCAACTGTATGTTAGTTCTCTAGAATAACTTCATGAATCGAACCATTTCGGGCATAGCCAAAACGGCTAATGTTCTAGTAGCTAAACAAAATGAACTAGATGGATGGACAGATTCATTGTCCTCCAAGTATGTCTTAAAATAGCTGTTTATGTCTAACTCTACACCAATTAGACATGAATTCTTGTGTTTGGGATACAGCCAATACGGCTGACGTTCTACTATGAAGACTTTCTAAACATACGCTCTATGATTTGGGTCATTTCCTAAAATGCTGGGTTTTTTTCCATCACTGGATAATGTGAATGTAGCATTAGCCAGCAAGGTCTGCAAAGCTTTTGTTTTTCCACAGCAGGAGTCAGGAAATGATTTGCCAAAGTTCAGAAGTCGAGCTCAGGCAACTAACAAACACAAATTGCACAATGGGGGAAATTATTAGTGCTGCTCCTAAATGGAAACAATTACAGAGGGCCAGAGTGAGCGATGGTTTGGAACAAGAAGAGTGACACAGATGACTGAGATTAAAAAGTAGAATTAAGTCATTCCTTAGGGATTTATGGCTAATCTCCACTGCCCACAAATATCACTCTTAAAGACACAGTTTAAATTACATTTAAAAAGTTTAAATGTGGTGATTTCTGGTCACATACAAATGTTACAGAGAAATTTAAAAAATAATAATAAACCCTAATTTTACCTAAACCACTGTTTAAGATATAGCGCTCACAATAATAACCTGTAAATTATATTTAGCATGAAATAAACTTTAAATTAGCCAAAGAATAATTACAATACAATGCCTTGAACAAACCAAGAATAGGGTTTATGAATTCTAGCATTTTAGACAAAGCCTGAAAATGGCTGATGCACTAAAACGTCTCATTCTCTGATTATCTAGCAAGTTGTTTTATTCATATTATATTCATATAGTCTTAATAATATTATATTCATATAGTCTTAATAATATTATATACCCTTATATTCATATAGTCTCAATAGTATTCAATATATTGCATTGCTAATTCTTGGTCTAATGTTCTTGAGGCAGTTCATAAAAACGCACACACGCACACACACACACACGCACACACACACACGCGCATGCACGCGCGCTGACCTTTCATCACTTTGCAGTAAAATTTAATGTTTGATCCAGCCATCAGAGAAACACCTGTCAGTACATCTGTCCCAAATATTAGTGCTAGAAGCGATTCTTATCCAAGCTGACTGTAAAAACGAGACAGGTGTGGCAGATGGGTTACAAGTGTGTATAAAATTTGAACGCACTCAATATGTCTTCATTCATTCCAAACTACCATCACTCTATTACATGGCAACAAACAGCTGTCTCAAACACACAGCTGTCTAAAGCAGCACACTACTGCACTAAACAGTCTGTCAGAATGATAGCATAATATGTACCTAATAGAGATAGCAGGATACCGACATTTCTTATTGAGAACAATATTGAAAACCTGAGTATGGATACATACAGTGACACTACAGAGCACAATAAGATAGATAGATAGTATACTACACACTGCATGTATGTATACACTCACCATGTCACACTCACAAGAACCTGAGGCTGTCATGAGCACAGACTCGTCCAAACTAGACAGTTGAAAGACCAGGTGATTTTTTTTTCTAATCTACAGCAGGAGACTGTGCCTATGATAGCCTCAGATACTTGTTCATGGCTAACAGGAGTAGAACCTGATGTGGGCTTCCGCTGTTGAAGCTCATCCACCTCAAGGTTTGATGTGTTGTGCATGCTAAGATGCTTTTCTGCTCACCATGGTTGTAAAGAGTGGTTATATGAATTACTATATCCTTCCTGGCAGCTCGAACCAATCTGGCCAATTTCCCCGACCTCTCTTATCAACAAGGTGTTTCCACTCGCAGAACTGTCGCTCGCTCAGTTTTGTTTGTTTGTTTGTTTTTCACACCATTCTGTGTAAACGTTAGTGATTGCTGTTAGTGATCTCAGGAGATCAGCAGTTTCTGAAATACTCAAACCAGCCCATCTGTCACCAGCAACCATGCCACATTAAAGTCACTGTATCTGCCTGTATCTGCATGATTGGATGCACTGTGCTGCTGCCACATGATTGGCTCATTGGATAACTACATAAATGAGCAGGTGTACAGGTGTTCCTATTAAAGTGGACAGTGAGGGTATAATACATACATAGACAATGTACATAATACCTACAACATAATGTGCAAGTCGCAAGGTGTAACAGAGAGGCCACACCTTCTTCACAGGACCTGCCCAATTCAGAGGCCACGCCTTCTTCACAGGACCTGCCCAATTCAGAGGCCACGCCTTCTTCACAGGACCTGGCCAATTCAGAGGCCACACCTTCTTCACAGGACCTGACCAATTCAGAGGCCACGTCTTCTTCACAGGACCTGGCCAATTCAGAGGCCACGCCTTCTTCACAGGACCTGGCCAATTCAGAGGCCACGCCTTCTTCACAGGACCTGACCAATTCAGAGGCCACACCTTCTTCACTGGCCCATAGACTCATTGACCACACCTCCTTCACGTGAACTACCAGACGTAAAGTCCGCGATTAGAGCAGTGCCAGGTGACAGGAAGCACACATGGAGGTGATGATAAAGACAAAAAACTCTGTTTGGGTTTAACGATTTATGACCTTTAAGCAAGAGAAAATCCCAAAGCAGAGAGCGTTTGCAAGGACAGATGTCTGCTGTTCGGGTAAAACAGGCCGCTGTGTTGATTTTTTCTTTGCAGTGACCCGGGGAAAACATTTCTCCAGCAAGATGACCTTCAGTTTTTCACCCGAGGAAAAAGCAGCACAGCCACACATGGAGAGAAAAACCTCTGAGTGAACTATCAACTGTTTTTATTTCATCAGTTATTAAATACTAATCCAACATTATACTCGAGGATAGAACTTAAAGAACCATTCTTCAAGTCATAGAATAATGTTGAATAGCTGTGTCAGTACTTCACTGTGTCCTGGATTAGCACTAGCATCCTCTTCTTTGCTAATTCTCAGCACATTAGCATCTGTTTTGTTTTGTTTTGTTTTTTTCTTCACACAGGACGTTGACATGAAACAAGTTAATCAAGTTACTGCTAATATTTTTGTAAGCTATAGATTATGTGTGAAATTCATAAATGTTTCTAGACCCACACATTAATGTAGTACTGTAGCTTGTATGCTAAGCTGTTTTATAGGGAACAGCAAATCTGGAGAAATTTAATTTTGACTCGAGTTTTTCATAACTGATGGAATGAAGTGTGTTTTTGCTAGGGCAGACTTTTGGACCATATTGCAGGAATGTTCACAAGCTAGTGCACTAGTAAGTGATTGTTTTAGCATGTTTTCAGACTTTCTGCAGCACTGCTCATCATTTAAACCAATTTAGTTCAATGCGTGTGATGTTCTCCAGAAGCCCTCGTTCCTCCAGTCGCTCCATTTCATTATAACCCATATAACATTATAAAAACGGCTGGTACAACCACCATGAAATGGACATTCAACTTCAAGAGTTGCCATTTAGGAGGTATACAGTATATTGAATGTCCAAATATCTTTTGAATCATTCAGTGTCCTATGTCTTATGAGTTCTGTAAAGTCAGTGCTGCAAGGCTGGTGGTCTTTCAATAAATCACCATAATAAGAGAATAGATGTCTCTCATCACCTTGCTAATATGTTTATTTTCTGACAGTCTCACCATCTCTCTTGAGGGGAATTAAAATCAAAACAGATAGACAGATAAACCATATGGTGACCTTGCGACTGTGTGTTTATTTTTCAGTCGTCTTGTAGGAGTGAAAAAAAAAAATCTTTTCAGCATCCTGAACAAGTGATCGTATAGAATAGGCTTTACGTAAATAGGCTTATGTTATGAAATATTAATAAGTTAATAATCAATGTATGATGGTGTGGTGATGGTGTTTTATTCCTCTTATACCACAGCAATTTGCAGATTTATTTATTAAACAAGTTAGTTCCTGTTATCACTTACGTTATAGCAACTGTAAACAGTCATTCCGTCACTTTTGCTTGAAGTTAATAAGACAAAATGCAGCTTGTTACAGAGAAACCGTAACTTATCAGTCTCAGGTAGGTGTTGTGTTTTCAGATTTCCCAGGCTTGAAGGTGGACTTGAACATTAGGAATGATACGAGCGATAATATATTTCTAATTTTTCCAATTGAGCACAAGATCAAAAGATGAGAAGAAAGCACAATACACATGCTTGCTTTTCTGGAGTGTGAAGCGATTTTATGCTATCGTTCGTTAACGTTTATGGCCGGATTATTTAAAGGCGCTCTCTGAGAACAATAACTTTAGATTTTCAGCATGTTTGCAGCTGTCCAAAAGCAAAGCTGTTCAAACAGCACTCTGAGGCGGCGACACTTTTATTGAAATAAAAGCCGGCGTTTCCTTAAATACAAATTTCATGCCAAGAAGTGAACTGTTCAGAGACCTCGAGGTTCTGCATGATTTGGCACAGCAAATGCACACCGTGTGCCAAGGGAAACTTAAGTGTGCGAATGCTAATGTGCTAATGCTTCATTTTCTATTACCTCCTTTCAAAACTAGCACTAGTGCTAGTCAATAGTCTTTCAACCCTTAGGCAGACATTAGCCAAAAACAAGCATTCAAAATTATTCAAGGTTATTGGGTTTTGTTTTGTTTTTTAGATTATATGGCTGTATCACACATTCTACGGCAGAAAATATACATTTATTTTGATCTCTTAGGTTACATTGCCCTACCATAACATCATCGAATATCTCTAAATTAACAGGTTGTACTAATAGAGTGTGTAAAACCCCTGAGGAAAACATTAAGCCCTGGACAACTAAAATAACTTGCAAATATTTCAAATTTGTGCCAGCAAATTTCCAAAATAAACTGCTAGCATAACTTAATATTTCCTGGAATATTCATAGTCAAAATTTGAACGGCGTAGCATAGCATAATCGTTTTCTATACAGAACACAGTCACAGTCAGTTTCCTTAACACTCCTCAATTGTATAGTCATATCATTTCACTAATTAGCTAGCAAGCTAACTTACTGAAGGTCACATCCACAGAAAGTTACTCGTACTCAGATTACACAGGTGCTTAAGTTGATTTTACTTTATATGAGTTTTTAAGCATTATATATAGTAAAAAAAAAACATTTGTTATATATTTATTATTTAAGGCTGTTTTTTCTCACCCATAAAAAACAGCTTTATTACTGTTATAATTGCTTAGAATGGAGACTAGTTCCTGCTAAATAAGCTAGCATTGTTCCATATACAGTATTTGTGCTAGTTAGACTGGAATGGTGAGGTAATGCTTCTGGACATCTTGAATGTATGAATGGTTTTGTTAACTGCTACTGATCAGACTGTGGACTCAGATACCCATCCCAGTGAACACACAGCTGCATTTCTGCCAATTTTATTTCAGAGTTTTGGCAGAGTTTACAATTCGTATAAATGATCCTCCTGCTGAGATCAGCCGAGGCTCTGCAACATTTACCGCCAAACCATCATTAGTCAGCACTGAAGAATGTTTTCCCCCCTTTAAATGCGTAAAATGTGCAACCCAAAGGCCAAATGTTCAAAACCCAGTCCTGTTCCAATATACTCTTGCAGAGACTCAAGTTACATACCTGTTTATTAACAAGGCCATTCTTCAGCATTTACCTACATATATCACCTTTCTGGTCCATTTGAAGGTCAATAATCCACAGTGGGGCTGGAATGATATGATAAATTCCCTTAGAGAATTACCCGCAATCGACCATTCTTTCCTGTCATGATGAAAGGGTAAAGGTCACTAAGAAGTCTGAACAAGGCACAATAATACCCAAGGTAAATCTCAGGTCTTCTGTGGACACGTGGACACAAGAGACAGTCCACTTGGAATTACCAAATCATGTGGCAGCAGCACTGATACATGCAGGCACAGGGTAAGAGCTTCGGTTAAAATTCAGATCAAATATCAGAATAGGGAAAAATGTGACTTTGACAGCGACATGGTTGTTGATGCCAAATGGGCTGGTTTGAGTATCTCCAAGGACTTTTACACACAACCTGGATTTTACAAAGAATGATGCAAAAAACAAAACAAAACAAAAAACAATGGAGCAAGCAGCAGGTCTGAGGTTAGAAATGCCTTGTTGATGAGAGAGTTCACAGCTGACAGGAAGGCTATGGCAACTCTTTACAACCATAGTGTGCAGACAAGCACCTCAGAATGCACAACATGTCGAGGCAGATGGGCTACAACAGCAGAAGTCCACATCGGGATCCGCTCCTGTCAGCCTCGGCAGAGCCACAGACTGGATACCAGCTGGAATTTCAGTTCGGTTTCTGTGGTGTTGAGGCTACCATGATGACATGCACTATGATAATCTTGTATGAGTAGAGCAGCTGCAGTTTTTAAAGGCTTTTGCTCCTTACCAATAGTATGAGCAGGGAGACAACAACCACAGACCTTAGTCCTGACATTCCACCAACAACCACAAGCATCAGTCCTGATGTTCCAACAAGAACCATAAGCTTTAGTCCTGACATTCCACCAACAACCACAAGGTTTACTCCTGATGTTCCACCAACAACTATGAGTTTCACTCCTGATGTTCCACCAACAACCACAAGATTGTTGAACTTAGACATTTAGTTCCTTTATCTCTAATAAAGGCTGCATTGAAACCATTACATAGCCTGGGATGGTGTTATATGGTGCTGCTCAGTATAATACATACAGTCACTTCATGGTTACACATGTCCACAGAAAATGAAGATGCGAGCCAGACTCATAGGTGATGCAAGGAGAAGACACAGCTTCTAGCGAGTTCTTCCACTCCAACCTTGGCAAACAGTGTCTTCATGGAGCTTGAATGTACACAGGGGCTTTGTCATGCTGGAACATATTCCAGTGAAGGAAAATTGTTATGCTACAGCAAACACTCCCATCCTATATAATCGTGTGCTTCCAACTTTGTGGCAACCATTTGGGGAAGTGCTCTGGTTGTACAGGTTGAGCAGAACAAGGTGAACAAGGATTCCTAAGATTGGACCCATGGGCATCCTCCCATGGGCTAATTAGGTACAAATTTGGCCAACACAGTCATCTACAGGGCTCTCAACCCTTTTCAGTGGGTTCTTGGATACCAGTCCCCATTGGTCCATCGGTCCTAAAAACCCAGGGATGTCCCGGTAATCAGTGAATAAATAAGGAGGAGTGAGCAGACCAAGGAAGATGCAAACATCCAGCTAGAAACCAATCCATCAAGAGAAGATTCTGGGGTTTACATCTATTTAGAATAATTCACGGCCACCAGAGGGTGAATTCCAGAAATCAAGAGACTTTTCTACAGTTGTCACAGCGATTTCCTGTTTAAATACTTTATACAGCTTGTGGGCGCAAAAGTTTGCTGCAAAGCTTTACCAAATGTTACTTTTCGAGTAAGTTCTTAGCCGTTGATTATTAGCTGCCTTGTCATTATCTGCTTCATTGTGTACGACCCTTTGTATAACCATTTGGATTATTATCTCGGATTCCTTATTTGTTGATGATCATTGTGTTTGACTCCTGTCTGGTTTTGGTAATACTGTGCACATTGTGTTTGTCCCTGACCAGTTTATCATTAATGAGTTTGGGATTGTTGACATTCCTGTTAACAGTACATTTGAATCTTGTTCGTTACAGATGAAATAAAGAATTGCTGAGATACAAATTACAAACGAGAAACGTAAAATCCTCAGCTAGGTTGAGGATTAAATACTCAAAGCCGTCCAGTGTCGCGTGACGTTCCTCTGAGGTTCATTCTCCGAGTGTTATTATGAAATGTGAAGATGGATTCACATTACTGTTAAACAAACATTTTTGAATCTTTTGCTGACACTCGGGACTCAATTGTGTGATGAATGATGGGGCTGAACCTCAGACGAGAGATGAACAGCATTCCTGAGAGAGACGACAAGCTGCTCTTAATTAAGAGATCCCGGAAAAAGCCGTTAGCAAATTACAATAAAATAGATGGAAAGAAATAGAATGGCTTTTCACTTGGCTTTGCTTCGTTTCTGCAGATGGCTCCTGGGAGTCCAGCATATGAGAGAAAACCATGTTGGAAAGAAGAAAACAACTCTGGAAGTAAATGACTGATCCTGACAAGAACTCGCAGTTCAAATCAGTGGCGTAGCACGAATTTGATTTCAGGGGAAAGGGTTATGAGTTGGCTACAAGCAAGCTGGCAGGCATTGTTTCTCAGCGACATCACTGTAGTTAGAACGACAATGACACCCATTACCACAAACAGAGAGGAAAACAGAACACAGCATTTACTGCATCTGCTTTACTGTTTTCACATTTAACTACCGACATTCCTACTGACACCATCACATCACCTACAAATAATTAACTTAAGACCTAAGTTTAAGCATTGATTGGCTAAAACAGTGATGATCACGCTGTCGTCCAGCAACTCTAGCAAGATTATTGTTAAATTCTCGACTAGTCAGATCTTGTTAATTCCTTTTTTTTTATAAACAGCAGCTATTACTTTAGTTCCAGCTGCAAGGCGAACACATCTAAATTAGATTATTTAGCATTTTTTTGAAGGAGTCTCCACTGTCAGCACTTTGTAACTTCAAGAATGAGGGAAAAAAAGAGAATCTGATGAGGAAATGACTGTTTACAGCTGCTATAACACAAGTTCTAACAATAACTAACTTGTTTCTTGGATGTTTCACAACATAAAAAGTAACTGTAAATGCACAAAAATCAAAGAATGTGGTTAGTGTTAACAGTAACTCCTATAACAGGATAACCCATACATCTTTTACTCACAATGACCACAAGAAGCAGCTGCACTCGGCGGAAAATCTATTCACATTTCAAAAATAAGATGTTTAAATGACGGTTCACTTTCTAACATTTTCTTGGCAACAAAATGACAAGTCAGTTTTTTTTCCGTATTATTTTCACAGATTAGGAAATCCGCAAGACGTTCCAAATTCGTAGCTATGGCCCTGTTTAGCACATGACAAGTATGTAAAATTTGCAAGGTGGCTTTTGAGTACATTTAAAAAAAATTTAGGATTTCTTGATATAAAATGTACAAAGTATAATTAACTTCCCCCATCTTGAATCATGAATTTGTAGCTTTTCTTCTAGCTTGTTAGATGGTTGTGCGAGACCGGATTTCAAGTGTCTGTGTTTAATATTTATTTAGGACGACCCCTCGTAAACTATCCACACCGGACGCTTCAGATTAAGAGCCCTCACTCCGGTCACAACCTCCTCCTTGGATATATTTCTTCCTGAATGTCCTGGATGTCCTCCGTCCAGCCTCAGCAGATCGTGCAAACTTTCCCCAAGAGACGTGTTGTAACACGCACTCGTCTAGGATAGTTATGGTCTCCACCAACCATTATTTAAGGTCTTTTTCATTCCATCTTTATTTCCCTGGGCTGTATCTGTAGGGAATCGCAGATTCTTAATTTTCAGAGCTACTGCACCCAGATGAGCTCTTAGACAACAGGAGAATGGATAACAGATTTTTCTCTGGCAAACATTCTCAGCATCACACTGAACTGCAAGCAACCGGGTTTTGAGCATCTGCATGAATTATAATGACAAAAATTATTATACATTGTGCTAGTGCATGCGGTTTCAAATCTGGTCTCTGCCCGTGTGTGTGTGTACATATTTAGGATTATGTGCTTTTTAGTGCATCTCTTTTGTACAGGTTCCAAATAAGAATTGTGGCAACTTTTCTGAAAACCATCGTCAAATCTCAAAAATGAAAATCTGCCAAATTGTCTATAATAAACAAAGGCCATCTCAAACCACAGTACCATCACACATTCTACTCAAACTGAGTAAAGAACATGAACTAAAATTCTCAGCAATAGACTTGTCAACTGCATTGGTTATTTATTTTAGTAATTACTCAGGCACTAGACAGTTTAATTCTAAATCTTGGATGTGTCCCAAACCCCAATCCCAATACCTCCATACCAAGCACTAAAGCTTTAACTGTAGTTTTTACATTTATAAAATTGGCTTGACATTTGGTAGGTGCTGAAATCATATTTTTATGACCACAATAATTGACTAACTCTCATTGTGGCTCATACCACAGAGCTGTTGAAGTCTTGAATTTGATTGGTCAGAAAGTGTTGATTCAACTTTCTATAACAGCACCTTTGCAAATTAAAAAATCACAGTTTTAATATTCATGCACTCATTCTAATATGATATTGTTGCTATAGTAACAGCTTACACAAGGGCTTGTAACCTGACAAGCTTTGTTGTATTAACTTCAACAGAAAATGTAATAATTGCTGTAAGGAATAAAACACATCCAGACATGCTGTTACTGGAAAGTAATTACCATTACCACATCACTGATCATTGTCCTATAACACAAAAAAGTTGCCAAAAAAATTGTGCCTACCTAAGCAACTTCTTCAGAAATGAAAATAATATTCATTATTCATATTAGCATTACACTGTATATCCAGTTACTGGTTCATGCACCATGAATGAAATATTTACTACACTGCTGCAAAGGACAAGGCACTTAAGTCAGATGAAATAAAATTTAAGTCTAAGCCCTGATGAGGTGGTGTATGATATTTTTCAGATTTGACTCATCACTGCTCCTCAGTTACATTCCCAGACCAGCCACCAATTGTGTGTGTATGTGTGTGTGTTGAAGGATGGGGTTTGGGGGCTTGCAGAAGGCTAAAAGGGTAAGACATTAATTATATTAGCTTTGGCAGCTGTATGAATGCGTCCTTGCTGTCACAGGAAAAGGAAGTTCTTACGCCAAGCAGGGATTTGTGAAGACCTTGAATCTAAACTCGGTTTCCAGTAGAAACAATGAGAGTCAACTTCTCTTCGCTAAATATTAGCCATATTGGGAACCACAGACTACCATGCTGCCATACTACACACTACCCAAATAGTACAAACACAATAGACACAATAGCTTTTCTCTTCTAGATATCATCAGATACATTCATCGGTTATTTGTTCCAGAAATGGCACTTCGGAGAAGTTTAAATTCTACGTCCCAAACCACATGCTACCGTACTACATACTATCCAAACTGACAAGACTTATCTGATCAAGACTTAAAAAATTAATATATTTATTCTAAAACTGTCTCAAGCACATCTCAAAAGAACTGCTTTTTAATTCAAAAACCTTGCTAAGTCATACACCACTATCTTATTGGAAGAAAGAAAAACAAAATTGTTTATCTGGCAGATATAAGCCTATGTTCCACTGACTTACCCACATTTCTAGATGTTGTCCAATCATGAGTCAGCATGCTCAGTGACTAATTTAGCTCCATAGAGTAATTATTGCTCCTAGTGGTCAAAAATGGGAACTGCAATAAGTGCTAATAGTGTCCCAATGGGGCAAGAATCACATTGCCCCTTGCTCACTCTATGAACATTCTCAGTGAAAGAGGAGCAGCAGTGTTTTCTGGAGCATAGTGGTAGGGTTAATATTTTTAAAATTTTAAAATTTTAAAAAACGAACACAAAAACACCTTACAGTGTAGGCCACACCCACTACAGATCCAAATACAGACATGGATATCTGGAGCACTAAACATATATAGATAGTGTCACTGTGTTTGACCCTTTGTGTGTATACATATATACACAGAGAGTTGCCATTTTACTGAGTACACCAAATTATATCTGCACTTGCTGGCCATTTTTACAGGTCCACCTACCTACAATATATAATCGTTAATCTATTCAATTACTGACACAGAAATCCGGTCAATTATCCAGGCAATGTTTTCTTTATGTGAATACTATGTCATTCCATTAAAACATTTATATACAAGTTCAGACAAAGGACACATTAGCCAAGAATGATCATTTACTCATTAATGAGATGTCTCTGCTTCCCAGGGGCAAGTAAGTGATACTGTATGTGTTAGGCCACCTGGCCAATTAGGAGGCCAGCTGGTGCTACAGATTTCACTCCTCCTACCCATTTAATGATGACATCACTCTGTTCTTGCCAGTGTAAAAAGTCCACCTGTTCCTGTAAAAAGTCACAGATAAAAACTTACCACATACTACCACAACACTGGAGCTTTGAAATTACATGACTTCCCAATTCTGATATGTTTACTTCTGTGTGAGGAGACTTTTATTGGGCATTTTTGGAAGGAGTCTCCAGTCTAAGAGCTTTGTAACATTCAGATGTTTGTAACCCATCCAAATGCGCACACACACA
>CM074957.1:17524692-17539279 GCA_037577455.1 Pangasius macronema | reverse complement strand
AAACTCTGTCAATGTCCAAATACATCCGGACCTGACTGTATAAAAGCGCACTAATTTGGCAATTATATGATTTCAAGCTGATCAAATGAGGTTTCCATTTGTGAGTGTCCTTATATATAAATTTAAACAAGGTCACTTGTAGGATACAACTGATTTTCCACATTATGAACTAAATTACTACGAGCGATTTAAGAGTAAAGTCGTTTGTATTCGGACTGATAAATGAGGCCCATTATTTTTAGTTCTAGTGTTGTGTTTTTGTGTTATTCTAGCTAACTAAATGCATGGAATGCATTACATTCATTAGAAATTCATCTCCCCTAGAAAAAATATAAATCGCAAGCATAAAATATGATCTCTGTCTGATAGCTGTGTTCTGATAATTGTAATGGTCTGAAAAAACTTGAACCTGCTCACTCACTGTGTGCTGTGCCAGTGACAGTAATGAGGTTAATATCAGAGGTTTTATGATTGCTACCCCTCCTATGTATGATCTAATCTACTGGCAGCGTTATCTGTAGCAGCTAGATCAGGTTCTGTAACAGAGCAAAGCACTCGTCTTCTAGATGCTCGAACACACAACCATTCCCAAGAAAAACTTAACAGTGAGGTCAGGCCTATTGAGTATCATACGCTAAGCTTTCACAAAGCAAAGTTATATGGGCTAGCTATCAGCTTTAGCTTCAGCAGATTCTCTTTTATCACAGAGCAAACCGCTAGGCCACTAGCTGGCTAAGCACACAAGAGCTTTGCAAAGAAGTGTGACTGGAAGCCGTCCAATTCTTAAAGCCTATAAAATACAGAGCAAGCACGCTAACACTATAGCGTTGCTATAACAATTGGAAAGACCACTGGGAAAAAAACCAAACAAAACAAACGCTGAGATTATTTTTGGCTGATGAATAAAATTCACATCAGGACAGTCGTCTCAGGTGAACTCTTTTCCACACAGTCATCAGTCATTGTTTCAGCTAAAACCCATATAGTCATGAGGAAACCATAAAACTCATCATTATTGCTAACTAATTCATAGCTGTTCGGTGAAACTTCTCAAGTCATTTCATTTCAAATTCAAGATGTTTTATTTAAAAAATGGATATATTTCAGTGTTAAAGCATTGTTGAAGAAAACTATTCTTTACATTAAAAGTAAAGTAAATGCCCTATGTATGCACACTACGCTAAAACAATCCGAATCAGAGCTTCCTTCTTTTAAACTATTTAATTTGAACGCTCATTCTTCACTTCATTTTCTTTGACATGTCTGATTTATGAAGCGTGTAACTGTAGAGTTTACTTTAATTAACATTCGGTGGTCTGCCTCATTCTTAGGCTAGAACAGTAATCAGTTCATAGAAGATGTCTAAATTATGTCATTAGAGCAGCACAACATTATTACCGTTTTAAATTAAAAAAAGGAAGATATGTACAGTGGCTTGCAAAAGTATTCAACCCCCTGGAACTGATCAGATGTGTCTGAATAGCAAATGATAAATACACATAGTCTTCCTGTCAGTGTTTTAGTGCAAACTTATGCTCTCTTACAGAGAATTTTCATAGTCAAAATTAATTACTGGTCAGCAAATATTTCGAAGAAAACTAAAAACTCAAAAACTAAAAATTCTCCTTGCATGAGTATTCCACCCCCAAGATTACAGAAGCACCAGATCAAAGATATTATTTTAACTAGGACATAATTGACTTATAATTGGCCTTCATCTGTGAAATATTAAAATAGCTCCCATGTCCTGGACAAAAAACCACCTCAGTTAAACTGTCATTGAAATGTCAGTCTGGAGGAAAAAAGGTGAGAATGAAGGCTAAGGAGCATTCTAAGGAAGTTGAAGATAATGTAATAGAGTTTCACAGCTTAGGAACAGGGTGTAAAATTATATCTATGAGGTTAGATACCCCCAGTAAGCAGCGTTGGATCAATGGTGTTGAAGTGGAAGCTGTTGTAGACCACCCAAATACTACCTAGACAAGGTGCAAAAGCAAACAGAGCCTGGTGCGGAAAGCCGTAGTGAGGCCAACAGTCACTCTGTAGGAGTTACGGAGTACAGTTGCTGAGTGGAGTGAAGGTGCACTGAAGGAAGGTTGACTAGAAATAAACTGTTGCTCAAGAAGAGCCATATGAATGCACAGGAGTGGCCAAGTCAAGAAGCAGTTTTTTGGTGTGTTGAGCCCAAGATCAAGATACTGAATTTTCAAAGTGTTATGTGTGGTGCAAACCCAATGCTGGCCAATCCTCAATTAATACCATTAATCCCTACAGATGCATGATGCTCTGGGGATGTATTTCATTCTCAAAATCTGGACTTCTTGTCAAAATTGTAGGCAGAATGGGTGGAGCAAAATACAGTGGGGATATTACAAGAGAACCTGTGAGAAAAGCTTGGGAGAAACTTCATCTTTCAGCATGACAGTGATTCCAAATACATGGCCAAAGCAACACAGGAGCTGTTAAAACCAAAAAAGTGGCCAAGTCCAGATCTGAATCCACTGAGAAGGTGTGGCACTGTTTGAAAATTGTAGTCGGCAAACAACATTCAACCAAACTGAAGAACCTGGAGCAAATCTTCCAGGAAAAATGGGTGAAAGAGTATGCAGCATGCAAGCAGCATTTTTCAGTTTTTAAATTTGCTGACAATGAATGAATTTTGACTTTGATAATTTACTTTCACAATATATCGGTTATAATACTGCAATAAAAATACTCACTGGAACAATCCGTGTAAGTGTCATTTGTAATCCAGACGAATCTGAAGACTGTAAAGGGGGATGGATACTTTTGCAAGACACTCTATGTAATGAACTCAATTCATTATCTGATTACTCGGGCACATATCCATAACGAAGTGAGGCTAGAACTGTTTACTGAACTGCTAGGTATATTAGCTAGTTTATAGTTCTCATGAAATCAAAATCTTGTTTTAGGAGTCTACACTGATTTATAGCTTCGTTTAAAATAAATAGGTTTTTTTTTGTTCTTTCCTAAGCACAGGTAAACTTTTGACTTTATCAATTTCAGCATATTAAAATCAATACATTTTATGGCTATATCTGGGTGGAAGTAGCAGTTTACCTGAAACTATTTCCACATTTAAACCATGAAGCAAAAGACTCATAGACTCTGAAATTTTCCTTAAAGCACACTACATCCTCACAATTCACAGCTCAGGTTCAAAACAGCCACAAAATTTAAAGGCGCTCTACTGGGCACTTGGTGACAGCTCTCATGCTTGATATAGGAACCTTAAATATTTTTTTAATTAGATAATATGATGATAGGTGATACAATATTTACACCAGTGTCGTAAAAGTCTGTTATGTTTATAGCCTCTTATTTCTGGTGACACAAGCCGAGTCTCATCCCAAGATAAATAAGAGAGTTTAGTCCCAATCAGAAGGTGCAGGCTCGAGGTTTATGACGAAACGTCTGAGTTTTATTAGTCCCATCAGTCCAGGGGTAGCAGGATATCGCAAATCATGGTAAAACTGGAGAAACCGGGGCACTCCAATACAGTGAGACACAGTGTGCACTGATATCGACCTGAGATTAACCACTAAAATAACAGACCGCCATAGAAGAAAATCCCCAAATTCAGCTTACTCCAGTACTCCTGATTAAACTCATCAGTAACTGTATTTATGCAGTGCTTAATGAGTTGTATCAAGTGTGTCACAGCAAGAAAAAATGTATAAACACACTAGAGTCTGAGTGCAACTAACAAGAACTGTTTTTATTCCGTCGGTTAGCAAACACAATTAATAAGCATTTCATAATCTGACATAATCTGTTATGCAAAACTACATGAGATTTAGAAGAAATTCACTTCTAAACTTATACAATATAACATAAAAATCCTCATAGAAAATCAGCAGGCTATATTCAGCAAATTAAAAGTCAAATACTGCATCAGTATTTATGTGGGGGAAAGTTACACGTATTCAGAGTCAGGTTATGCACTGTGTTAAGTTGATTTTATTTAGGCCACCTTTATCACCTTTGTGTATTTCATGCCGTCATGGTTTCCATATTTTTCCTCAGTAGAAGTGCTTGGGATGGAGTTTTTTTTTTCCGATAGCACCTAGACCACTGCCTTTTAGCCCAAAAAAATAGGGATAGAAAATGCAGACTGAAGAATGAAACCTACATGAGAGCAACAGACAATTAAAAAAAAATTTTTCTGTGTGTAGTTTGCTGCTGCATTAATCAGTGCAAAGTTGCTTTAATTATTCAATGGCTTATAAAATAGCACTTAAACCCAGAACATACTATTAATTAGCTTTTTTTATTTTTGTCATGCTCTGACAGCTACTCGTGCACACAAATTAAGAAAGCCATGTGATATTAAATCAATATTGAGTTGTAGAATTCATAAAGTCAATGTTTTGATTAAGTCGTTGCTCGTTCCTGTAAAGAACACATGCTAACAGTTTGAAGGAAAAGCTGACCAAGCAGTCATCTGCTACACTTACAGCTCACTATAAGTGCTGTTTATAATTTTATCCAATCCACATAAACAATATCTCTGATTAAGATATTGTCTCCACTGCTGTTCTCCATGAATGACTTTTTTTTGCATTTACAGCCCAAAACATACACATCAGTGTGAATTATTCTTAATAACGATGGGCGCAATTTCAGTATTAAATCCTCACTACCTGGGTGTAACTCAGCTCTGAATACAGCCCTACTTTAAACATCTGTTCATCACCAAGCTTCATCTGTTCACACCATTCACTTTAATTTGTCGCTGCATACTTCCTGCAAGCGATAACACATGTACGTTCCTAGCACACAGTGTTAATAATTAAGATTTAAAACTGATACTGCTTCTAAGTGTTACCTGTTGTTCTCCCTACTGCACCAACAGGACTTCGTCGGATTAAATGACTCCCTCATTCCTTGCTATTACAATCTCTAACTAAAATAAAGGAACATTTTTTGGAGCATAAACATGGCCGTGAGGCAAGAACAATGCGTAAACAGTTTAGATTCCGCAATGAGAGCGCACTTTTAATCAGGACAAAAATTCTTGATTTGGGGATCAAATTCAAATTAGCAGTCCTACCATTGGAAAACACGTGCTACTTCCTGTCCCGGTGGGAAATGATAAGAGACAAGGGCTGATTAGCTAAAAATGACGGCTATTAAAGTAGCACTAACGCTTCTTTCATCATTTGCCCATCCTTGACTTTACAGCTTGATGAAGCAAGACAAGCCTACTGAGACGCTGTGCTAATCGAAAACGTGTTCCAAGACGTGTGTTACATGTGATTTGATGATCATTTGTAGGGAATCTAAATTTCAACAGCAAACGGCTCAATACAGCATGCGCTAGTGCTTCAATCTGATACCGAAATGTGACTGTGTAAAACAAGAGTATTCGATTTGAAGAGTGTTAAAACATTTGCAGCTATTTTATTTCTTGAGTTTTTCTTTCATACGGTTGACACACTTTCTACATTTCAAAAGAACAACCTGTGCTTTCTGCTTACTGTATTTTCAAAAGCAGTACAGTCCTAACGTGACGTTTTAGCATCAGACGACTTGATTCAAAATTCCTAACAAATCTTTATTTTAACAGATGTGACAGCAAGAATGAGAGCCAACTCCCATGACTGTAGTCAATCTGCTGCTACATACACGTTGTATTTGTCATCGCAGTTTGTATTGTAACAGCCAACTAGTTAGTCAGCTAGTTTGCATCGTCAGCATTATTATCATGCTGGCTAACATTTGAGAGTTTAGGAATAAAGCTGTTGTTATTTCGTCTTAGCTAATATTTGCCCACGTTGTTTCTATCATCTAAGGTGCGTTCATTTACCATCAGTAACTAAAGTCAGTGTGTGATTTGAGGCAAGTGAAGAGTTTATTGTACTTCAACTTTTATATCTATAAGCAGTCGTTCCCTCACCAGCCATTCTTCTCTCTCTCTCTCTCTCTCTCTCTCTCTCTCTTAAAGTTAATAAGACAAAAACGACGCAGATTGTCATGTTAGCAAGAAACAGCAATGACCTCCATCCTGAATTCTCTTGCACAAAGGATTTACCTCTGACTGCTACTAAATTCTGACACTGGAGACTCCTTCCAAAAATGCTAAGTTAAATCTCCTCAAAGAAAACGTCACCATATTAAAAAAAAAAAAAATCCCAAACCTCTGATTTCACTTGCAGACAACTATAGTCAGAGCTGCTGTTATAGAAAAATAAAAATCTTCTGATTTGATCAGATTGTATGTATGTAAGAAATGTAATACATACTCATGATGGATGAGTTTAGCATGTGTATCTTTAATTATAACTTAAATTATCACAATACACCTACATTGTACGTTCTTATTCACGGAATTACTACTGACCATTTTATTGAGATTATTTCTCTAAAAGAGAGAAGAGAATAGCATAACTTTGCACTGTAGTTTATTCAGTAGCTAGCTAACAGCCTGCTAGCTGCTTGGCTAATTAGTGAATAGTGTATAAAACAGTATCGCTAAACATACAGTATACAACACCAACCTCTAGCTCCATGAACACCCAATACGAATGAATTCTCATTGAACTGAATTCTTATACCAGTTACGACGGAGCTATTAGAAAAGCTAACTAGACATCAAACTTTAGCATTTTAGCCTAAAACACGGCTTGATGTATTTTGGCTGATATTACAAGTGCTAGATCATTTGTCTCTCCATCTTCCTCTCTATTCAGAATCTCTTTACAGAAGACAAAAGGGAGAACAACATGACTGATTTTTTTTTTCTGAATATTTTAACCTGATTGTTTGATTTTGAAATCGGGGGATTTGCAGATTTTCTAAGCCACATATTTTGCAGTACAGCACTTAATTTTACGAGGCAGTGCAGGCTTGTAAAGGCAGACATGGGCAGCTAGACCTGAGTTTTTATTGCTGTTTCTCTGAACTTGCCCACTTTAAAATGTTGTACATACACTTTTATTAGCCCATGCTGAAAGTGTGTGAGAGTGAGAGAAAGAGACAGACAGAGAGAGAGAGGGAGAGAGAGAGAGAGAGAGAGAGAGAGAGAGAGAGAGAGGGTGAACGTACATTTCCATCCAAATATTTCACCAAAAATATTAACGAATGTAAACGGCTGCGTGTTACCAAAGTTCTGTTTACCAAAGTGTTTTGGTGGTAAGCTATCCTGTTTACGGTTAGCTGCTGATATGTTAGCTGATACATTCTTGGCTTGTTTTTCATTTAAATGTTATTCTAGCAAGTTAGATGTTTAGCTATTTAGATGTAGTTTTCCATTACCAAGTGTATAGCTCATATTTCATATTTATACCACTGCGCTGCTGAATCTGCTCGTTATAATATGCTTCTATGTTAACAACGAACCAAGGAGAGACCAAGGAGATGGTGGTGGATTTGCGCAGACACCGGTCTGCCCCCTCACTGGTAAACATCCAGGGAATGGACATTGAGAGAGTGGACTCTTATAAGTACCTGGGTGTTCACCTAAACCACAAACTGGACTGGACTCACAACACAGACGCACTGTACAGGAAGGGTCAGAGCAGGCTCTACCTCCGGGGCACAGGGGGCGCTCCTAAAGCCATCCTGTATGGTGTGGACTGTTGGAGCAGCAGCATCACTGAGAGGGACAGGAAAAAGAATAAACACAGGGCACTTCATAAGACGAGTTTACAAGATGAATAAAACACTTCAGGATGTGCTGTTATAGGAAAATGATCAATATTGATCTGCCCTCAACTGTTTTATTCTTTACTTAATAGACCAGGAAGTTCTTAGCTAGCCGTTTTTTTTTTATTTAGCTTCATTTTACCAAGCTAGTTATTTAGGTTTAGTTACTCCAGTAAAAACCCATAGCTTATATTTAATAGCCTAATACTCTAACATAGCACATTAGCACATTACTGTACTACACAGTCAAAACACCACTATACGTACGTATGTAATATTTAGCAAGTGGTGTTCGCAAGCTAGCTATGCATTGTTACTATGAACATTTCTTTAACAGCTGGTTATTGCCTGTGGCTTTGTCCCAAATCGCTCAGTACTTTACTAAGTATTATGTCAAAATTGTACTACACTACAGCTTCCCACAGTTAACGCAAGTACCATGTTGTTTTGCTGTACTATTTAATATGGTTGTTAGCATTACGGGAAGGAGCTGAAGAAATTCTTCCACACATACTCACTATATGTCATCATTTATTCCCAACAATTTCATCCCTGCTTTATTTCTTGCTTTTTATTCACCACAAATTTGAGGCACTTTTTCAACCATATGTTTCCATTCAAGCTCTTTTTTTGTTGTCGTAGTTTCTGATTATTACTTAACACAAAACTAATGTCACTTTTTCTTGGATGCCCTTTCCAAACTCAGAATTGGTACATGATATTCATATACTGAATTTACTTTAAAAATAAATAAATAAACGTTAAAAAAAAAAAAAAGTTAAAATAATGTTGTCTAGGAAAGAATGAGTGGCTACCAAAATACCAGCACTAGCAGTGCCATGTCGCTGACACTGACTGACAGGGTTCGGATGCAAAAAATATGTTTACCACCATCATCCAAGTCTAACAGGGATCTGATCCATGTGTGGGAGAAACACACTCAGGAGCAGCTACTTGGGCAAATCCGAGGCTGAATCACAGTACACTTGCAGAAATCATGCTTGCGAAGAAAGTGATAGTACTCCATACGGTGCATTTATATGGGAAATTGTGTAGCTTTGAATCACTTTAAAATCACAGCGTCATGAACTGGAAACTCTAAACTCACTCGGAGGATCAGGCGACAAAAATACACAGACTAGAGAACTAGAGCAGGGTTTCGCAATGACTCTTTGTGGGTTTGGGTTATTTTCGAGGAGTGTGTTGGTGAGGAAAAGGTGTC
Organism: Pangasius macronema; assembly: GCA_037577455.1. NCBI lineage: Eukaryota > Metazoa > Chordata > Actinopteri > Siluriformes > Pangasiidae > Pangasius > Pangasius macronema. The sequence goes on along the minus strand of CM074957.1, from coordinate 17,530,386 downwards.
CATGGTCAGAAATCCAGTGACATGGAGTTTGCTGTCTGAGGCTCAAGCGTAACAGTAGTACAGATATTGTCTCAGTATGTCTAAGACGTCTACAAAATACAACTTATTTCACAAAGATAACAGTCCTCTTCTAAACACAAAACAGTGCCTTGGACAGTGTGTACAGCGCTGTGCTAATCTGATTTGAATGCTTCACAACAAACAAAAGCAAGCAATACTCTGGGATTTATAAAATGGGGAATTAAAAATATGGATAACGCAGGTGGTATGATTTATATGGAAAAACATTTATACGCTTTTTTTATAATGAGCTAAATTAAAAGGGTTTATCAGCCTGCGTGCCGGAGAAACAATAAGCCATTTAGCCATTTACACACACTTCTTTGTGTGTGTGTGTGTGTGTGTTGGTGGCCCACAATTTGGAACAGACATTAACTGGACTATAACTGGCTGTCTTTGGCCTCACACTTACTGGGATTATTCCTAATCAAGACTTCATAAAATCAGTTTTGCAGTTCGAGTGTGTACGTTCACACTTTCTCTCCGGTCATGTCAGACCACATGAGAATCAACAAGCTTCATCTTCCCTGTTACTCTAGACTACTGGTGTGTGTGTCTATGGTTCTTATCATTTCATCTTTAAGGTTAAGGTGATGCTGTGTGTATGAGCAAGTATGAGAAAGGAAAGTCATGGATCAAGAATGTCAACGTAGCTGTGTGTACACACAGAGTACACACTTGCCTGAGGTGGTGTGTGTGTGTGTGTGTATACACACTCTTAGTTTTTTACTTTCTGATATGGATTCAATTACTGATGTTTTAAGATTGTCAGTGCCTCTTTGTGTGTGTGTGTGTGTGTGTGTGTGTGTGTGTGTTAGCCCAGGATGGCCCAGCATGTCTGCATGTGTGTTTATTTGTACGATGTTTCCTACTTATGGTAAATGTCCTTGGGTCATGAAACGCATTGAAAACACACTGCCCCTTACCATAAACCTGCCCCTCACCCTAACCATGACTCTAACCCTAACCCTCGTCTTACACTACCCCGCATTATAGCTACACCCTTCACCTTAACTCCACCACTCATACTAATACCAGACCTCATTATAACTACACCCGTCATCCCCTCAACCCTTGTCCCATTCTCAGGCCTCATTGCAACCACAACCCCCATCCTAACCCCTGCCTCCTTCCATAACTCCACCCCTCATCACAAACCCAGGCCTCATTATACTAACACTCACCATCCTAACCCCACTTCCTCCCCTAACTCCACCCCTTGTCCCAGTTGTCATTGTAACCACACCCCTCATCCCAATCCCAGACCAAATTGGAACAACACACCTTTTGTTAATCCCCATCTCCTCCCCTAACTCCACCTCTCATCCTGATCCCCATGCCTCCTCCCCTAACTCCACCCCTCATCCTAATCCCAGACCTCATTGTAACCACACACATCATCCTATCCCCATGCCTCCTCCCCTAACTCCACCCCTCATCCCAATCTCCAGTCCTCATTGTAACCACACACTTCATCCTATCCCCCACCTTCTTCCCTAACTCCACCCCTCATCCCAATCCCCAGCCCTCACTGTAACCATACCCCTCAGTCTAACCCTCACATCCTCCCCTAACTCCACCCCTCAACCCAGTTCCATGCCTTGTTCTAACCACACCCTTTATTCTATTATAATATTACCGCACATCCTACCCTAACTCCACCGCTTGTCTCAGTCTCAGGCCTTGTTGTTACCACCCCCATCCCAGACCCCATCTCCTTCCCTAACTCAACCCCTTGTCACAAACCCAGGCCTAATTAGAACCACAATCCTCATCCTAATCCCAGGCTCCTAACTCCACGCCTTAGCTTATCCCCTCCTCTCAAGCCCATTGTACCCCAAAAAATACATTCTGATATTGGCTCACTAGGACACAAACTAGGAACACCATCAGTCCAAAACTCTGTTGGGAGGTTGTTGGGTTTTTTTGTGCTTGTGTGTGTGTAAGTGCTAACTTAAGTACTTCTACATTAGTACGTAAGTACATAAGTACATAAGTACATTCTACTATACTAGGAAACTTCCTATCTACCCCACCGGGTGCAGGACTTGGACGAAAACCTGAAATTATAAATTAAGCATGAAATATAAAAATAAGGATGAATGAAAGACAATCTTCAGAATTTGTAATCAGGACACTACATTGGTTGGACAAATTACATATCAAATTACAAACAAGCCCAGAGGTGCAGAGTGGTGCAGGAAAAAAGACACCACCCACAGCCTGTTCATTTAGATTCATTTCCTTTCCCTCCCCCAAACACACACTCAGCCTTTCTTTCTTTTTTAACAGCATAAACACACAAAAACTACTAACAGATATTCCAGTGCTAATTTTAGATGGTATAAGTCCGCCTGTGGGCAGAGTGAAGTCTGATCCTGGACATCGGTAGCCTGAACATAAATATTCACTGTATCTATAGCTGTATTGTGGTGAAAACTCATACACTGTGAGTAATCGCTATGACTTAGAGCAATAGATCCTCATTATACTCACAAGCTGAGACTGAACGTTGAGTTAAACACGAGCTGATCCAGCAAATAAATGCTGCTCGTTTCCCAGGTTGTGGCTTTGCTTGTGAGCAAAATTTCTTTAACCCTTTTGTTCTGCTTCATGTCCAAATGAGCCGTTTTAAATTTCCACTGTGGAAAATAATATGGTGAAATATTCTCAGCTCAGTTTCAAACAGAAACTATATATATGTTTTGTTTTGTTTTGTTTTTTTTTTTAATTATGTTTGGGTCCCAGTTTCCCAAAGATTTATGTGCGGTGCTGCTTTTGCGAATCTCAGCCCAGGTCACTGTGAGGTGAGAGGAACAATGGTAAAAACAAATTATTAAAAAATGACATATTTGTAAGAACAGAAAGCTGTCCTTCCAACTTCCAACTTTTATTTCCACTCCACCTGCTATCAGGAGAATCCCCAAGCATTCCTTCCCGAAAATCGTTACTTGACGTGGAGTTAGTAGAGACAAGGATGCGGTGTACGTTTTGAGGAGACGATTTTTTACAAGCACAGAGATGCGCATCGAAAAGTATTTAGACACAAATGAATTTTTTTGGAACAATATATTCTGGCAATAATTCAGCTAGTCATATCTGGAGACAGAAAGGTTGTGCGTATGATCCCAAGGACACCATACGTACCATGCTATAGTGAAGAACGAAGGTGGGAGCATCATGATATGGGGCTCTAAGAGACGTTTGTTATGACCCGGTAATGTGTAGTAACTTCCTTTGTACTTACCTCGTTACATGGCCCTGTATAATGAGGAGAATTTAATCTCATTTTCCAAGAAACTGAATCTGGGGTGAAGATGGGAGGTTTCAACAAGACAATGACCCCAAATATACAGCCAGGATAACTCCAGAAGGCCATGCATGGCCTGGCCAATCTAATGACATGAATCCCGGTGAAAATTTATGGAGGATTTTGAAATTGCGAATCCATCAGCGCGACCCTCATAAGCTTGGGGAATTGAAGATGATTTGCCAAGAAGAATGGGCCAAAATTGGACCACAATGCTGCAAAAAAGCTAATTACTTCTTACCATAGTAAGCTGGATTGCAAATGACAGTTAAAGAGATTAAGGAATATAAAATAATGGAAATAATAAAGTAATAATAGAGAATGTTGCGAGCATTAGAGTGTGTTAAAGAGTGCGACTTAATATTGGAGTCGACTGTATGCTGGCACTCAGAGCTCTCGGAGACAGGTACTGACTAGACCGAATATATTTACAGCTTACATGTAGATACGCGATGAAGACAGGTATACAACGTCGTGGTTTATTATGCAAAAACACACTCGCCCTGCTACTGTACAGCACTCACTGTATTGGTTTTGATAGGTGAATTAGCGCAAGAGATTTATGAGTGTTTTATTTGGCTTTGGAGTTTCTGCCAGTGGTGCGACCAAGAAGAAAACCCCAGATGAAAGTTTTTTTTAACATGAAAAAGGTGTGATGTGTGAAATGCGATCAGTTCCAGTCAGGTGCAATTAGTCCCTTTTTTTAACTTTAAATGTGGCTTTAGGAGTGCTGATTGCTACCAGTTTCTTCGCCAAGGATTCAAAGCAGCACTGTCTGGGTTTCATCCTGAATAATGTGTTAAGTCGGATCTCTGTGTGTGTGTGTGTGTGCGTGCTGGCACACCTCTGATCACCAGCCCACGCTTATCATTAAAGGAACAGTTCACAGAGAAATGAAATGAAATATAATTTTCTTTCTTGCCCAAATGTAGTCGATCAGTCAAGACACGTCTGATATCCAAAAGATTTGACAATGTTCTCTAGTCAAATTAAGGCTGTGATTAGGAAAATATAAGATGTGAATCACCTACAAATCCCTTTATTCAACATAAATAATTATCCTGACTTCTGTTGTTCTCATAACATGTCTGTGGTATATCTTTACAAACGTTCTATACAAAATCCCAAATTAAATTTAAAATAAAAAAAAAATGTGCCAGACTCCAACAAACATCTTAGAGTTTAGAATTTTTATTTTATTTATTTAGTTATTTTTGTTACTTTTATTTTAGTTTATTTAGCTTTTTTTAACCTCCAAAATCATTATACAAAAGTGCTAAACTGTAAATTTTGGACATGTCAAGAATATTCCTATAATATGTACAAAAAATTATATTTTCTACAATTTGGTCATCAACATTAAATACTTTAGACTTGAATATTAATGATTTTTGTTTACAAACACATTGGAATTTTTTTTTATTATCCTTTTTTAATTCATGGTATTCCAATCCATTTTTAATCTAAGTACATTAAGCTAAAAATAATAAAAAATAATATAACTATATAGAAGAAGTCAAAACACATATGACATGCAGTTATAAGTAAAATTCAATTTAATGTGGCTCACAAGTAGAGCAAGTTTAGCCTTAAGCAAGAAATGCAAACTGACTCATTGATAATAAGCTTGGGCACAGAAAGATGATGTCATTTTCTCTAACCCAGAAAATGCCCTAAATTTGTACATATTACTGAATATTTCTTTTATATGCAATAAAACAAATCTTACAATCAAACAAGTAAAATGAGAGATTTTGAGGTTTATGTTGGTGTAATTTTGATCCCTGATGTTAGTATTTTCCGGATGTTAGACATGAGTGAGTTTTGTGATGCCAAGTGTAAAATTCAGACATGAACCTGGTATGAAAAAAAAAAGGTTGCGATGAGTACTCTGGGTGCGGTTAGACATCCTGGCTTCATTTCTGACTTCATTCATAAGAAATCCAACGTAATTACCCTCAATCATAACAATAACTCGGAAATTATTCCTGCGTTCATGGTGTTTAGTCTGCAGATGGTGCATTGTGGGATTTCACGAGCGCGCTGGACATTCTGGCGATGCCACTGTACTAACGTTTTACCGTCTGACGGTTCTATATCACGTGATCCATCCCTAATCCAACTCCAAAAATGGATATGCATAGTCTCATTGTGACTAAATGCACAGGATGCTACTAGGATGCAACTACACCAACTCGGTCTCACACAAAATGCTGCTACGTCTAGTTTCTTGGGTTCTGCCTTTCATAATGGAGAGTGTAGGAAAGAGGTGAAGAAGCGAGTGCAGGCAGGTTGGAATGGGTGGAGAAAGGTGTCGGGAGTTC
>CM074957.1:17480498-17524592 GCA_037577455.1 Pangasius macronema | reverse complement strand
GATAGGTGGAGAGTGATGATTCGCTGTGGAGACCCCTGAAGGGAAAAGCCGAAAGAAGAAGAAGAAGAAGAAGAAATTATAACAACAAATAGCAATCTGCAGAACATAACTCAGCTCCTGAACCAGACGCCGTGTGGAACCTTCTGGCAAACTTTCTATCATCCATCTAATGTGACTGAGTAAGGAAGTTAACTAGGTTTCAAAACAATGTCTTTCACAAAACAGGGAACTGTTGCTTATAGCTGACAGCCAAAAGCCATTTATTAATATTTTACCAGCTTTACTTTTTGGGGTTGTTACATTCAAGAAAGATCAGAAATGTTCAGTGCTGCTGCGAATCAAACTGGAGTCCTTTAAGCTGCATTTCATTATATTATAATGCTCGTATGATTTAATAATAATGTGAAAGAACCATTTAAGAATGACAAGAAACATGCACAATGAATCTTTTTTTTTAAATTAACTAAATGATTATTTTGGGGGCTCTGAAGTTAAATCTGAAATGCGTGCGCACCACTGTTTACTTGTTTTCTGCAGTTTTTGAGTTGTAGTTGGGGTAGATTATTTGTTTTTATTTCTTTTAATATTGTAAACTTGTACCTCACAGCTTCTGCTGTAATCATAAACCCTGCCCTGTGCTCATCCCAGGATTCTTATTCACTCTTTTAAACATCCTTTCGACACACTTAGTACTGTTTGACTTTGCACTTCTGTGATGATTTATAACTCCACTGTCCATTTTCACTCAGGTTACTCAAGGTTTGTTTTAAAAGGAATCTCAGGAAGTTTTTCCTTCTCACTCTCGCCTCTGGCTTGTTCATTGCTCATCTGTATTTGTGCAAAGCTGCCTTACGCCAATGTTAAAAGTGCGATACAAGTAAAACAAAGGATTTCAAATGATGGTAGTATAGGGCTTAATGTTGTTATCTGGCTTTGCAAGATTTCTTTTCTCCTGGACTAATATCAAAGATAACATTGTCAAATATTCTATAAAGAGGGAAAGTTTGTAGCTTGTTTATAGCTGTTGGTAGCTGAACAAAATGAATAGCATTATTAATATTGTTTCTACCAATATGGCTTTCATTCCTCAGATAATATTATGTACGATATACAACATAAACACAATGCAGTGTTACAAGAAAGTAGAGGTAAACATTTTAAAGTACTACAATTAATAATAATGATAATAATGATGATGATAATAATGATGTGTCCTGATGCGAAGCAGAGTTATTGTTACCACCCCAAAGTTGATTCTTTTCCTATACCATCACACCCCGTGTTTTATACCTCTTATACCACAGCAATGTGCAAACAATTGTATTTTATTCATTAAAGAATGGCACAGCATACTTTATACTTTATACTTAGCATCTTTTCACACTGAGTCTGCCTCTCTCTGTTCTCTCTGTCTCTGGTCGTGTGGATGAGAGGAGAACATGTGGTTGAAATTGGAGGCCTCTGCTCCTGCCAAAGCCACAACGCTGCGATGGAGAATTACAGCAGGAGAATGAGCCATTGTTCAAACCTTCTACCACGAAGGAGAAAGAGAGAGAGAGGGGAGGGGAGAGAGAGAGAGACTACAAACATCTGCGAAGGCCTGAAAAACCTCTGAAAGACAATTTTAAACCATAGTGTAAAGCATTAGTCCACTTCCAGGAAGTAGTCACTAGAGTAAACAGAATGTTCTTGCCGTCCCCAAGCATTAAATCAAAATGCCAGTTAAATCAAAACAGACAAAACTCTCGACAGTGCTTTGGTTTTTTTTTAATGTTTACTTTTTTAAATTATGAACAAATAAGTCAGTAACCTAAGGAACATCAGATGGTTTTACTTTAGAAGATAAATAATCAGAGTTATAATGCAGGAGATTTTCTTTAAGCTATTTTAACTCAGAAATCTTGTTTTTTTCTGTTTGGTGGTTTGAATCTAGGATCTGATCAACACCTTTTCTTATAGGTGAACCTAGATATTTAGGATTATTTTATTTTAAATAGTATTTATTTTGTATATTTGGAGTTTAGCTGTTTTTAATGCATGTCTGAGAATAATTCAAAATACAGCTAAATAATTGTGTTTTTAAATCACATGGACTCTTTAACGATGAAATAATGCTAGACGAGACAATAATCGTTGATTGATGATGATGATGATGTTGAAGATGATGATGTTGAAGATGAAGATGGTGACGATGAAGATACACAGGTTGTCCACCATCCACCACGAGCTTCCAGGCAAACGTCCCTGACTTGAGTGTATAATCCCACTGAGCCCACGATAGGGTGTGCAGTAGCCATCTTAGCTTTCACACAATGCTTCCCATATTCACACCATGAGCATACCAGTAGCAAAACCACCAGTATAAAAGAGTCCTTCTAGAATACAAACTGAGGGTTAGCATGATAACAAACACATTCAGCCTGACACAATCATGAGAAACAAACTACAAATCATATATAAATTCAACTGAAAAAGAACCGAACAGAAAAACACTTACATTGATGGAGCCTGAAACAAACCCATTTCTCAATCTGGACTCTTCAGCATTGCAGGTAGCATAAAACGAAGGCCATGCTTCCTCCTGACCAAACAATTCTCTCCCTCTACTACTACACCTGTATTTAAGTTAGCGGAGAAAAGCAGTTTAGTGCCCCTAGAGGACTGTAGTAGACCTGCAACCTACTGTAGACCTATAGTACTATGGGCCGTTACAATCTTAAGTGTTTCAGCAGAAGCCTTAAGGTTTTTTGCCAGAATTGACTGGTATTTGGAGCTATTAATTATTCCCTACACCCAAATTAATGGCCCAGTTCCAGCTGAAGAAAAGCAGTCTCAAAAGCAGTCCCAAAGCATGATGCTGCCACCTCCATGCTTCACTATGTGTATGGTGTTCTTTTGGTCGTGTGTTTTGTGTTTGTTTTTTTATTTTTTTGAGCCAAACGTATCTTTCGGTATTATGGCCAATGCATCCAACTGTGGTCTCAACAGACCGTAGCCCAGACATGTGAAGAATTCGGGAAGATTGTTATGACATGAAAGGGTCAACAAGTACTTGCCGGAAATTGCTGCAATTACTTTAAGGTTGCTGTAGACATCTTGGCAGCTTCCCTGACCAGTTTTCTCCTCGTCTTCTCATCGGTTAGGGACATCCTGTTAATGTCACTCTTGTGCCATATTTTCTCCACTTGTTGATTATTGTCTTTCAGGTGTTCCGTAGTATATCCAATGCCTTGGACGTTATTTGTAACCATCTCCTGATTGATATTTTTCAACAATTAGATCCCGTACTTTCTTTGTAAGCTCTTTGTGGCCCATGGATTTTCCAGTTGGATGTTATCATAGAGATGTCAGGAAAACCGAAAAAGGAACAGCTGTACTTTATTTGGGGTTAGTCACGTTATTTATTTGATGGCAGATATATACTAATTTGTGTTTAACATGAGTTTGAATGTGATTGCTTGATTCTGAACACTGCCACATTCCCAATTACAAAAGAATGTGCACACTTATGCAAGCTGGGTATTGGGGTTTTTTTTTTTCCTAAAAAAACCAAAATTTTTGGTTGTTTGTCACTTGTATGTTGCAATTCCACAATAAAGGTGAAAAAGGTTCTGACAGTTTTTTACACAAAAAACTGCAATTTAAACATGGGTGTGTAGACTTTTTATATCTACTGTAAATCAAATTCAATATGCATCAAATTACAATCATCATGCCAATGTATGGGTTATAATTATTATTATATTAATAGTGTACAGTTACAATCATCTTGTGTTACAGAGAACAAACATTTACACAGCTCAAGCAAGAAGTGTGCTCAGTGGTTAAATGTGTGTTGTGTGTTTTCTGTGCGGTTTTGTTCTGACGAGCTCTTACGCTGTCAGATTCCAACCTTATAATGGCAGGAAGCACTGAAACAAAATATTGGTTTTAGAGTAAACGTTTTTTTTTGCCTGTTGAAACCATTACCACAAATATCTACCTCAGCAAAGAAGAAAAGATTCTCCTTGTCCACGTTTGTCTTCCAGCTACAATGCTTAAATGACGGGGGAAAAAACACAGATGAATAAACATTCGGCCCCAGAAAACTTTTCTTGTGTTTTTCTACAGATTTTCAGCTCACCATCGAAATGAGAAACGTCAGAACCCTGTTTTCATGGACGCAACAAACGTTTATCCAGGCAGCTGGATACAATTATCTCGTTAAGTCCATGTTCGAGGCCTTGTGCAGAGGATGTAGCTCTCCCAGACTGTAATTGATGCCAGCTAGCAATGAATTAGCACTTATGCTAGTGTAGAGTTTTATTTCAACCATTAGCTGTTGACATAAGGCTGTAATTTCAGAATTTAGCTTCAACCAGGTTAGCTGCTGACACAGCTAAGAGCTAACACTACCCTGCCTCAGACTGTTTGACTCAGTACTAGCACTATGCTAGTTAGGAGCTCAGTTCCAATGTAGTCATATAACTAGCAACATAATAGCAATGAGGTTTATTTCAACCAGGTTAATGCTTAGCTCTGAATGCTGTACTAGCACTATGCTAGGCTGGTGTTTCATTCCAAACAGGTTTACAGTGGTTGGCGTAGCACTAACACAATGCTAGCATGACGTTCCAGGTTGACTTGATGACTATGTTATCTTAGCATCTTAGCGGTGATTTATCTATGTTATCTTAGCTGTTGATTTATCACCAAACCTATCGCATTGCATAGCTAAATCCTAAGCAAGTTTGTGGTGTACTTAGCATTAGAGCTTTGCTAGCATGAACGTTTAATGAATTCCTCCTCGACTAGCAACTTAGTGAGGGTTCAGTTTCTCAAACAAAATGTGTATACACTTAAATCCTTGTATTTGGATCCATGTGTCCATTATGTATGTAAAAGACACTTACACAGACACACTCTAACTTCGAGTGTTTTGTTCTCTGTTTACAGACGATTAAAGCAGTGCCTGAGTACTGCCTTAGTTCAGTTTTAACACAATTCACATTTGTTTACATTTATAATAGACCATTACAGTTTAACCGGTGGTGTGAACTATTGCCCTGTGCCTAGAATCACAGGACAAGTGAAAACTAAATCAAACATGCTCTATAAGAAAGAATATGAATTAAACATACATAATTTCAAATTGTTTCTATGTGACGAATTGAGGCTTCTACTAATTAATACATTAATTAACAAGCATGTACTTAAGGTGGCCGTTATTGATGCATGAATTCATAAGACTGTAGTTAAGTTTAGCTTTTCATCAGTTTGTTATTAGTACAAGTACTCATCATTAGTTCATATTTAAGTATTAATTCAGGGATTAGTGCATGATGATTCATGTATCAAGGCTTAGCTTTGTCAATTCAGTGAAAATTGGATAAAAATTTTACCGAAAACGAAGCAGGCTTCAAACAAGTGCACTAGCATTATGCTAGTTTGCAGTGATTATGCTAGTTTCCACTCTAAAATAATGATTGACTTAGCACAGACACTATGTTGGCTCAAGGTTAAAAAAACAAACATTTCTAACAGAATTTATGTTCTTTTAAGGTTAGCAAGAAGTGTTTGCTGTGTTTTGGGCAGCTGCGGTAATAATCTGTTCAGGCTGAGCTGCCTTCATCTTGGTGGTCCTTCATGAATTTCCAGTGAAAGTCTCAGCATGTAGAAATGTGTTCATCATGGCAAAGTGAGAGGAAAAACAGATCATAAACTGTAGGTCCAGTTCATGTAAAATCTGTTTTTTTGTTTGGTTTTATTTCATTTTAATACTAATGTGAGGTTCTTATGAGTTTTTAATAGTTGTAGCCTATAAACATGCACCAGCTGGCTGACGTTTGCATTTTCTTTAGCGTTACTTTGTCGGTCACAGGCTAACATGTAATGAATGTTTATAGTTTTTGGAAATCAACAGAATTTATTCATTCATTCATTATCAGTAACTGCTTTATCTTAGTCAAGATCAAACCAGGGACGCTGTATCTGTGCTGCCGCCGCTATGAAACCCAATATGTGTGCAGGTGAACCCGCCTGGTTCTAAAGTATTTTAACCGACAGTTATAACATAAACAAAGACATTTTTTGTTCAAAGCGATTAATGAATGTTGACAAAGGTGTGCTTCACTTCAGGTTAGGGAATAGGAATGGCCTAAAGGATTAAATCAGTCATAAATAAGTAATGTTTGGATCGTTAAAAAAAATAAAAGCCTTGGTTTGAGCTGTATTTTATACCTCTAGTTTCACCTCATTAACAAAGAATTTTCCTGCATGTTTTTATTATCCCATTTTTTAATTGTCTGGGCAATGTGGTGGAATAATTCAGCCCCGAACCACACACAGAGCAAAAAAGGGGCTCACTTAGGGGTGATAAACACAACAGGTGTCCTGCCAGTTCAGAACATGTATGTATGCATGTACTGTATTTATGTATGTGTGTAATTTGATGAGTGTTTATATCAATGCTCCACAAGTATCAGATATTTTTTTAGTCTCACTCATTCATGTCTAGTAACCTCTTTATTCTTATCAGAGTCAAGATAGAGCACGGGAACATGGGACATTAGGTGGGAATACTCCATGGTTGGGAAGCACAGAGCACAATACATACACACATTCACATCTAGCTGCAATTTATCTTAGTCAGTCCAACTACTGGGATGTTTTTGGGAAGTGAGAGTAAACCAAAGAAACTAGAGGAAACCTGGCACACACCTATGAGTGGTTGTGTGTTTGTGTGAAAACCGTCAAAGAAAAGGTCGAGTTTGATGGATATACACAACATTAATGATTATATTGTCATGGACGTGGGCTGCTGGTTGGTTTGCATCTTTGGCTGAAGCCAGCAGTTTTTCTTTTTTGGTACATATAGGCCATAAAGTTCTTACACCCTTTCCACACATCATATTTTTAAAAATATAATTATATGAATCGAGATTAGAACGTTTGGGGGACAAAGTTAGGGAGGCCAGATTAAGATGGTTTGGACATGTTCAGAGGAGGGAGAGTGAGTATATNGGATAGGTGGAGAGAGATGATTCGCTGTGGAGACCCCTGAAGGGAAAAGCCCAAAGAAGAAGAAGAAGAAGAAGAAAAAGAAGAAGAAGAACATGCCATGAAGGAACTTTGGATGAAGGAGAAACCCAGCCAAAAATACAATAAAATGCAATCCTTAAAAGGCCAGAAGAACCCTTTCCTCCCAACTTTGTGCAGACTTTTATTTGGGTTTCATTCACTTCTAATAATGATTAAGAATTCTGGATCTTCACTGGTGATAGTTAGGGGAGACTGATACTGGCAATCTTGAACAAGCAGAGGAAGCTTGCATCTCAGTAACTTAGTTGCCTGGGTGAGACAGTTGTCAGCGGGCACCACAGGAAGTGCTTACGGCATGTTCGGGATTGCTTTGCTTTACTTCATCCTCAAAATCCTCACTGATGTCATTGCATTCAATAAGGGATGAAACAACTCCAGAGCATTAGCCATATCCTTTTCCTGGTTCACCAGCTTGTCTGCAGTATGTTTCAGCATGCCACCCACTCCATCAGTGTTTTTGACACATAACTGGCTTCAAAAGAAGTTCATGTCTCATTTAAGTGAAGCCATGGCGATGGGAAAAAAGTTTCCCGTTTGTCGTTAACGAGTATGACTGAAAAAGCAGATGACGGAAACTGTTGGATGGCATGCCTTCACTTAATCAGATACTGAAGAAAAATGAGCCCAAATGCTGGCAGGACTTTTTCCATGGAAGGTGATATGGAGGTGAAAAAGGTGGTTGTCATTCCCTCCTACATACTACAACCAGTCCTGTGTGTAATGTTGCCTGCTTTTGGAAAGAGGCGAAATGCACAGACTAAATGTTAGATGTTAGATGCATAGATTGCAGAGACATCAGTATGAATCTAGGGTTAGGGTTTTTTTTTCTAACCTCCTTTCTTCCAGTGCACTTCAGATTTGACCACGAAAGAGGATCAACCAAGTACATATTACGTACGTGTTTCTACGTTTGACATTTTCTTTAACCCAACAATATTTCAACATTGTACCACAGAGCCTTTGAATTCTCGTATCTGATTGGTTAGAAGTTGTTGATTAAATTTCTACAACAGCAGCTTGGAGAGCTCCGGCTGCAAGGCAAAGCACAAGTTTATATTATTGCTCTCTTTCTAACACATTATTGTTTCGTACACAGAGGCTTGTCTGGTGGATGCGCCACATAAATGAATTAAAAATCTGTATTTGTCAATAATGTAGCAGGAACTTAACTTGTGTCGCAGACTTTTCACAACATTAAATGTAACTATGAACAGATAACTGAATGACGTATAGTTCTTTAATAAATGAAAATTGCAAGTTGTTGGCAACTGCTGTGGTATAAGAGGAACAAAACACTTGGATGGTGTTGCAGATCACCATGTTGTTGATTATTTTGCTATAACAGAATTCCTCTGGAGCTGTGTGGACCAGGCGAACTTTAGTTAGATAGCTCTGGTAACAAGTGTTACCTTCATGCTAATTTTGTTGTGTGTGTGTGTGTGTGTGTGTGTGTGTGTGTGTGTGAGAGAGAGAGAGAGAGAGAGAGAGAGAGAGAGAGAGAGAGGAGAGAGAGATGCAAGCCACCCCATAGCTTAACCCTGCAAGAATGTTATTAAATTTGCAGTGTGCAGTAAAATCCCTCCTGAAAGCCTTCGTTACACAAAAACGGTAGCTGTGTGTGTGTGTGTGTGTGTGTGTGTGTGTGTATGTGTGTGTTCCAACTGCTATGGAAGTCTTTTAAAAGGCTTTGGAGATAGAGACAGAGAGAAACAAACAGATAAATTGAAATAGTATAGACAGAGAGACAGTCAGGTGATGACCTCTCACTTTTAGAAGACCACACATAGCTCATATCTAATAACCTCTAGCTCGCACACGAACACACACGAACACACACACACACACACACACACAGACACACACGCACACACACGCAGCGAATTCATCCCTTCTTGTTTTGCTTCAATAAGGTGTAATCTGTGTGCGAGATTCCAGGGCTTTGTGTCTGCAGGCTGTGTGAGTGTGTGTGTGTGTGTGTGTGTGAGTGTGTGTGTGTGTGTTAGGACTTTTCTCAGGTATAGTTCAGAGATCTGCTTGGAAGCTCGCACACACCACTGCATATTTTCTTTTCAGGTCAAAACATCTTTTACGTTTAAGGTAAACCACCGTCTTCATTTTAGTCCCATCCAAATCAGACATTTTTTCCATATTAATTTTTCCATGATTCCATGATTCCATTATGTCCTCTGGGTTTTGAGCTTTTTCTTCTTTCTTATCAAACCCCTCAAGGAAGCACTCTTCCTATTGTCTCCTGAAACCAAAACCAAGTATTGGCCAAGATTTTAATGCAGAACAATAAAATATAAATGATGTTTTAAAGGACTTGCCAGAGACTTGCTAGGTAAGTTATTGAGTTCTTAGCACACGTAAAGCCTACAGCTATGCTATGGTCATGTGACCTACCAACATGCCCTATCAATCAAGCGCAAATTGCTCGGCCACATGCTCTACAACGAGCAGATATAATAAAGGTCAAAACAATCAGTTTGTATCAGATCATAATTACTCCAGACGTCCTCCGGCAACAATGCTTAACAGGCACAGTGTGTCTGGAAATCTTATCCCGTCTGAATAGCACTACAGTCCCTGACAAGATCCCTGCACTTTTTCACTTTAATCCAGAAGTGTTTGTTCTGCAGTCTTCCTCATTCTCCCACAAAACTGTATCCAGAGCTCTCCATAGTTGATCAAGTTTGCTGAGGTCCCCAGAGTACAGTTAGGGAAATAACACAGATGCAAGCTGAGTTTTTTTTTTTTTTCCTGACCATTAAGCAACATTGATGGCCTCAGGACCCATAATTCTTGAGACAAGCAAATTGTAGAAGAGAAAAAAAAACGTGTTGCAGCCATAGGTCACGAGTCTGAATCATCATTTAGGACATAGCAATTTTTTATTAAGGCGTGACGAAGCCAACAGCACTACTGTAAGGTCGGACACTTAATAGTTACGATCGCCCTTCCCAGGAAAAAACTGTTGGTTTTGGCTGTAATATTTCATTATAAGAGCAAACTACATCTGTAATCTTTTAAATAATTAAAGAATACATCCATTACCTACATACTTAAGAGAGAGAGAGTGAGAGAGAAATGAGAGGCTGGTGAGGGAACGACTGTTTATATCTATTACATCAGCACATCATTGTGGTATAAGAGGAATAAAACATGACAGGGCATGCTCTTATAGGAAATGAATTATCTTGCTATAACAGCATGCAGCCAAGGGTTTTATTTCCTTACTGAGCATCCTTGTAGAGGTCTGCAGTTGAGGGCAGTATTGTAGTGCCTGGTATTGCTGGTGAAGTAGTGGTGGAGGTCCTGGTGGTGGATATATATGTGCTGAAAGAGATGCAGATGGTGTTGTTTATACACCAATGGAGGAGCTAATGGTAGTTGTATATACAGTTAAGGCCAAAAGTTTACATAAACCTAGGCGAAAGATATTCTCAGATTTCACTCCACACATTTCATGTTACCATACATTTCTTTTGGCATGTCAAAGAGACAGCTTTAATTCACTACATCAGAATTCCGGTGGGTCAAATGTTTATATACACCAAGTTGACAGTCTCTTTATAGAGTCTGGAAGATTCTAGAAATTGATGTAAAACTTTTAGAAGCTTCTGATTGGCCAATGGAATAATTAGGAGTTAATTGGGAGTGCATCTGTGGAGGGCCTACCTTTAGAGGACGTGACTTTTTGCAATTAACTCAGCCAAGACCTCAGAAGAAAATTGTGGACCTCCACAAGTCCAGTTCCTGCTTGGACCTAGCTTTTTGGAAGAGTGTTCTCTGGTTCTCAGATTAAACTTTAAACAAATTATGCATGAAGGAGAAAAGGTGGGCTGAAGAACACAATCCCAAAAAGCATTGGGGTGGCAGCACTATGTTGTGGGGTTGTTTTGTTGGTGGGTGTGTATATGCTGGTGGAGGTTCTGGTGTTGGGTGTGTATATACTGGTGGAGGTTCTAGTGTTGGGTGTGTATATGCTGGTGGAGGTTCTGGTGTTGGGTGTGTATATGCTGGTCGAGTTTCCGGTGTTGGGTGTGTATATGCTGGTGGATGTTCTAGTGTTGGGTGTGTATATGCTGGTGGAGCTGCCGGTGTTGGGTGTGTATATGCTGGTGGAGGTTCTAGTGTTGAGTGTGTATATGCTGGTGAAGGCTCTGGTGTTGGGTGTGTATATACTGGTGAAGGCTCTGGTGTTGGGTGTGTATATGCTGGTGGAGGTTCTAGTGTTGGGTGTGTATATGCTGGTGAAGGCTCTGGTGTTGGGTGTGTATATGCTGGTGGAGTTTCCGGTGTTGGGTGTGTATATACTGGTGAAGGCTTTGGTGTTGGGTGTGTATATACTGGTGAAGGCTTTGGTGTTGGGTGTGTATATGCTGGTGGAGTTTCCAGTGTTGGGTGTGTATATGCTGGTGGAGTTTCTGGTAGTGGATGTGTTTATTCTTCTCCTCCAAGACCACGATTACGGTGTTAAGAGAATACCTGTTTCCTATCAATAGTCAAATATTAATGTGGCAGAGTTCATTGTAATAACATTGTTATTACTGCTTGTGCATAATAATAACCGTAATACTTGTATTACTTATCTATGTTGATCTTCGCTGAGAAAAACTGTTATAGTCAGTTACAGTCATATTTCTATACAATAAAGGCATGTCCTGGGCTAAAGAGGGACAATGGGGGCAATAGTAATAGAGTTACTGAGTGAATAACATGGTAATAACAACTTAACTCCAGCTAGCGTAGTGCTAGTGCTAAGTCAGCCATGATATAAATCATTTCTGAGGTATCAGAGCCTCTAGCTAAATGAAGTCTGAGATTGGATTAAATATGTGCTGAATATGAGCGCTAATGGAGCGATATGAGAGAATGGAAAGCATTAGCAAGAGGAATTGGAAGCAGAATCACAATCTCACGTTCCTGTGATGTCATCGAGCATGTATGAGCATTAAACACTGCCAGGGTCAGTATCTCTCCCTCTCTCTTACTCATACACACAATTGCACTGAGAACGAGTGTCATGCCAGCACGGCTCTCCCTGGACACCCCTTTCTTGTTTGCTGTATATTGTTAATCTTATTCCATCTTTCTCTTTGGCTCTCTGTGTCTCTCTGTCTGTCTTTGTCTAGAAGTGTCTCTCTTTATTTCAAGCTTTCCCAGAGTGCATTGCTCTATACAAACCCCACTGAGCACTGAGGTTTGTGGAGAGATAGAGGTGAAATAGAAAAGATGAGAAAAAAGGAGGGGATAATATTAATTAATTCCTTTATCCGTCATCTGTCACAGGTCTACCTACTTCTGAAAATGAGAACACACACACACACACACACACACACACTCATCCAGGGTTCAGATCATCCCAGAAACAAAGAATAAAATTACAGATGTGCATATGTAATCCAACAAAGGCCAGACTCTGTATATGATACTTTGTTTTGTAAAAAACTGATGATTCTGAGTGTTTTCAGATGCACCAATCAGGATAATTACAGTAATTATTTCATAACCTGTTTCCTGTCTGTGTTTACAGACACTCGGGGCTGTCACAGGAGACAAACTCCAGCCTCGGTCAGGCCGAGCTGATCACGAACAGCAGAAACAAAACGTTCATGTCAGTGAACTTCACTGTGATGCATATATGGAAACAATGCTGCTTAGACCAGGTAGGAGTCAAATAAACATTGTTATTTCACAAAGACACTTTAACGATCAGACTCTGAAAGCTTTTAGGAGCAAAACGCACAGTAGGGATGTGACAATACGGATACTAGTCAGACCATATACTAGGGCCTGCACATCTGTCCATCTTTACTAGTGGACCAGTACTTCAAAAAGTAGTTTACTAGTCAACTAAGCTGATAATCAACAGCAAAGATCTTCTCAAACTGTATTTCAATTAATACGTCCATCCACAGAGCCTCCTTAGAGCTCAATGATGAAGCCTCCTTGGATGGATGGTGCACTCAGTACTCACTCATGTCCGATATCTAGTCTGGATGAACACAATACTCACACTACAGCTATGCAAAGTGCACAACATTTGAGACATTTTATTGTTTTTGTTTACACTTGTAAACAGATTTATCTGCCATTTGGAGAAAGGATCTCTCTGCCTCAGATCTCTAGGGCAAGTTGTGCTCCTGAAGTCTACAGTTGTGTCAAGAATTCCACCAAGGAGGAAGAAAGAGGAGAAGTGTATTAAAACAGTATAGGAATTCAGCCATTATGCATAAAACCGTAATATGTGCTATCTGTAACTAAATAACACAGGTGCCATGTTTCATTTAGCGGCTATAAATGAGTTTAATAAGTAGCATGTTTGAGATGATTCAATGTTAAGAGCTCCTGCGCCTTCTTGGTGGTATGGATGTGTGTGTTTCCTACAAAGTAACATGAGTAGCAGTGTGTCTTGCTCTGGAAATGGGATTCGGGAACATAAAACACTCAAATCAAATCCACCCTTGGAGAGCAGCTCCTTTTGTTAGTCTTATTTTACGTTACGTTGAATTATCACCGCACCAACAGCAGCTTTCACTCCTGGAAATTCCGTCTCTGGCTCCGTTTTTACAACCACTAGCCGCCAATGTTTTTAAAGAGGAGTGGTTAATCAAAGCTGGGGTTTCTACCAACCAGAGAAAGAAAGGGAATCACCCAACCATAACACAACATGTAGAGGAGCCTTAGGCAAAGTCCATCTGTGTAATTTACTGTGAAGTATCTGTCTATCTCATGCCAAGGAGTTAGATATGAGCAGAAGAGTTATTTCAAACTGGACATGGAGAACGAGAGCGAAATCAAATAAATATGGTCACATTCCCCTTAACTAGGGCTCAAAGTAAAAATGCAGCCGAGTAGGACATTAAGGAGCACAACCTGTCCAGCTTCCAGATCTCCATGACATATTTCTATGAGGAAATAAATAATAAAATAATTCTGAAGAAAATGAATGGAAACATGGCAATAGTTTTCATGTGATATTAGACTCCACCAGGTTTTACTGAAAAGGAGAATGGTTCATCTTGTCTCATGTCATGTCCAATAGAAAATTCCAGCTACTCAATTCTTCACCACTAGTGGACAAGTCAAGTGCATTTTTATATTTCATGTAAACATTTAGAATGTACCTAAAATTGAGTTGGTACAGTCTGAGGAATCCAGCCCACACGACCAAAAGTGGCTTCTGGCCTCATTGGTAATGACCACCTTAATAATACCAAAATTCCTCATGTTGACTGTCGGCCAGAATGTACCAATGTGACCTCCACGACACAATGCTGGGAAAGAAGGAAGGCATGTGAGTGTCACAGGAAGTCATGCACTACATTAGGGAGTATACAGCACATTGCAGATTGGTCACTTATCCTTCACTCAGTGTTGGCTCTCATGAAGTGTTGCACAGCAATAAAAGAAGGTGCTACGGCAATCGGAACTGATTTACACACTGCCTGAGCCATTGTCCTGCTTTTATACTGTGGCATAACTTATGTGACATATGTGATAAAGATCAGCTTTTGATGTTAGCTCCTAAAACCAAAAGAGCGAGAGCTCACTTGCCTTTTTCCTGCAACGTTCCACATCAAATTAATGAGAAATCCAATGTAGTGGTGGAGACAAATATTGGACTACAATAAATTTGCACTGAGTCAGGGCAGAGACTCGACTTCCCATAAACCACAACTTTACTTTCAACGTAATTTCTAAACTCTCATATGTCTACTCCTCCACTCTCTCGATCTATCTCTAAAGAACTGCTTCATCAATCTCTTTGGGAAGAGGTGAAGCAAGGACTAAATCCCACTGGCTACACTACCAACAGGCAGTCAGACAGCATTGTGGGTAATGTAGGAAACCTTTAACCAAAGTGAAAAACATCTTGTTGACAGAATTTCAAACTAAAAAGGCAAAATAAATCTTTGACTCCATTGAAGATCTCATGTTCAAGGTGGATTTTTCCTTTATGGGTTCTAGATTTGTACCTGGTCCTGGGGTGGAGCACCCAAACAGAAAGTTTAATGGCCGTTCTGCTTCCGCAACCATTTCGTTGAGACGTTGTGAGTTTTATTCCTCCATTTTGCTGCAACAATATTTTCTTCACTGAGCCAGTACGAGGTCAGCGACTGGCTCTGTTTTATTTTAAATCTCACTATGATAACGTGAGATTGTAATAGACCACCACAGAGATCTCCATTAAATGAAAATCCATTCAATTTCTCACCTGTAACATCTACACTTCATAAATACAGATGATTCATACACACTTTCTGTCTCTGATACTTGAATACAGCTCATGGATAAGCAGAAAGGTGATGGTGTCATGAGGCAGAGAAATTTCACTCATCTTTTTTTCTTTCTCTAATCCCTGCTTTCTCTCATTCGCACTTACTCCTCTCTGTCTATTTCTAGTTCTCTGTCTTTCTTGCTCTCCATTTCTGTCACTTTGGGCTGAAAAAATGGCAACCCAACGGATGCTTACTCAGTCTGTCCAACTTAAACAGCTTCAGTGCCAAATCTATTCCATCCATCATCCTGCATCCACATTAGAGTATATATGTGTGTACATGTGTGTGTTTGTGTGTGTTGGCAGGAAGGTGTGGACAGAAGTACTAAGATGATTTGTCATTGATAAACAACTATATCATACTATACCTCCCTCTTCATAGGTGTGTTTAACCCAAATGTAGAGTAGAAGACAAGGTGATAAAGTAAGAGCTAAAAAGGAAGAAAGAGGTAAGAGACGTGTTGTCATTTTCAATTCAGAACTTTTACACTACATTCACACTCCACACATTGCAAGTACACTCACCAAAAGTCATAGGACATTGGCTGGTTCGAGCTGATAGTGAGTGACTTTGTGGCCAAGTGTGGTGACCCATACTCAGAATTTGTGCTCTGCATTTAACCCATCCAAGTGCACACACANAGCGCTGGTCATTCACTCCCCCACCTACAATCCCTGCCGGACCCGAGACTCGAACCCACCACCTTCAGGTTCACCTTGGGATTACAAGTCCAACTCTTGAACCATTAGGCCACGACTGCCCTAGGAATAGGAATAGGAATAGGAATAGGAAGGCTATTGTAACTCAAATAATCACTCTTTACAACTATGGTGAGCTGAAAAGCATGTCAGGAAGCACAACACATTGAACTTTGAGGTGGATGGGATACAACAGAAGACGACCACATCAGATTCCTCTCCTATCTACCAAAACAGGAGTTTAAGGCTTCAGCGAGCACAGGCTCATTGGTTAACTGGTTAACTGAAGATGAAAAAAGATGAGGGTTAGCGTTAGAGTTAAAGACATTTCTCTATTGTTCAACTGTCCAATTTCAGTAAGCCTACGCCCACCGTCGCCTCAGATTCCTGTTCTGGACTGACAGGATTGCTTTGATGTGTTTGCCATGTTGTGCATTCTGAGATGCTTTTCTGCTCACCGTGGTTGTAAAGAGTGTTTATTTTATGCATATTATAACTATTCATAAAATACAAATGTCATGTTTTTCATATTTTTATAAAATTAAATCAAAGCACCAAAATGTTATCTGAGTGTTTTATTATAAAATGTTTTTGATAATGACAATTTATTTATATAGCACAATTACCTACAACTTCCGTTGACCAATGTGCTTTCCAGCAAGTTATCAAAAACAGAAAAAAAACACACAGCAAGAAACAGAAACGTTATAAAAACATACAAAATCCCATCAGCCATACGCTTCAGAAAATAAAAATATCTTTAGCCTGGACTTAAAAGTATTAAGAGAAGAAGCTTGTCTAATAGATAGTGGCAAGGCGTCCCAAAGCCTGGGGTCGCAATACAGAAAGCACGATCTCTCCTACACTTAAGCCTCGACTTAGGGGTAAACAATAGATCCTGGCTGGAAGACCAAAGGGATCTAATGGGTTGATACTCTGTGAATAACTCACAGAGATAAGTAGGAGCCAAACCATTTCGAGATTTGTAGACGTAGGGTTGGTTGTAATGTGGTGTGAGGTCATGTTTTTGGGTTTTTTGTTTTTTGCAAATTTTACACTCTCCCCCTCTACATTTAGCTAGCTGCCTAGTTATGCATTATGCTACTTAGCAAAAAGATATCAGATATCAATTTGCAAGTTTAAATGTTGTATTATTAGAAAATAATGTGGTCATTGGCTTTTAGCTCACTAGGAACGCTGACAATGTTGGAATATTTCTGCCAGGTGGTATTTTTATTTTTTTTACATTTTTATTTAACTGTGCAGTCGGTGGTTATTACAGTAACAGAACTTAATTCTAGATATCTTCTGATATTTTGTACATGTGCAATGTTCACTTTGACCCCTATAGCTTTCTGTATTTACAGTCATAGAACAGAAGATTGCTCTTCAAGTCCCAAATAATCGACTTTACGAGGCTAAATGCAGTTTTAGTACACACAAAATTCACAGTATTTCACTTTTAAAACAATATCTCCAAACATGGATCCTCATTTAAACAGTACTAGGATTTTAAGGACCATAAAATCCACATGTGGAGCAATAGTCTGTGCACAGGGTTGTGACCTTTGACCTTTGATTATGGTCATGACATTTGGCCTGACAGCTCATCTTGTGTTTTCCACACCTCAAGTGGGAGCCACTTTCCTTAAAATTTTATCACAAAATGTGGATCCTGCTAACTTTTTGCACCAATATAAGTGCTACTCTTTTTTCGTTTACACACACACACACACACACACACACACACACACACACACACACACACACACACAAGGCTCTGTATTGGCTAATTTTCTTGACACTTTTCCAGATGGTTATTCCTCCCTCCCTCACACACACACACACACACACACACACACACACACACCTATGACTGCTAAAAAGCTCAGCGTGGGTAGACGTTTACATTCTCATGTAACTCACTGACAGTACACACTATGTTACTGACATAAATTTGAGTTGTCACATTCTATAGGTTGCTGCACCACACACACACACACACACACACACACACACACAGGTTTCTCCCTTCTCCCTTAAGGCTGCTTACACTGTATGATTTTCATCATAACAATGCCACAGCAAACAAAAGTTACAAAACTGTGAATAAATTCATTGGTCATGAGTTCAAATCTGCGGTCCTAGATCTGTTAATATGACTTAGCTTAGTTTGCAAAGAATTCAAACTCATCCATAATTAGAAACGTGAATTTCATTAGTTTGTAAAAAACACTAAATGTGTTGATTAGTTAAACCAATCAACTAATCAACAAGTTAGCAAGTTTACTAAGGAAAAATGCAGCTAGCTAGCAAAATTCCACTGTTAGCTAGTTTCTCTTTTCATGTTAGCTTAGCAAGCTTGTCTAAGTAAATATTTTGTAATACGACTTTGTAATTTATGTAGTTCTAGTAGTAAAATATGATCTCTCACTGTGGTCACGCTATGTCGGAATTACCGTAATTACTAGATGACAACCCGGACGTTCTACTCAGAGTTATTCATGTACTTGGACTTGGAATTATAAGTTTCTATGCCAAAATGAATCCGTGTGAGATGTTGCTGACAATTACACAATACATACAACATTAAGTCATATTTTTATGCTATTTCTAACTATTGAAGAATGCAGAAAGCACATCAGGTAACAATAACATGTTGTTTATTCGTACTGCCTGTTTCTGCAGTTGCGGCGCTCAGAAAATTCCTAGTTTAGTAGTTGTAATTTTTGAGTTCTATGAGGACCTGAACAATTTTTACAAGTCAGAATCTCGTAATTACGGTAATTATGACATGGTGTGAATGCAGCTTCTGCTACAACCATGTAATAATAACAGGATGCCTTCACTTTATTGCATCATAGTATTATCATAAGAGAATCTTAAGCCAGGCTTACACTGCATGATGGTGAAAATCGGTGAAAGTCG
Organism: Pangasius macronema; assembly: GCA_037577455.1. Lineage (NCBI taxonomy): Eukaryota > Metazoa > Chordata > Actinopteri > Siluriformes > Pangasiidae > Pangasius > Pangasius macronema. The sequence continues at coordinate 17,505,601 of CM074957.1, read as the reverse complement.
ATATGTTTTGAGTATTCGTTTTTAAACTGTAACGATGGAAACAAACTTAATGTCCAGCGATAAGATGTTCCACAGCCTCGGGGCAACAGCTGCAAAGGCACAGTCATCCTTGTGGAACAGCCAAAAGCAAATGACCTGAAGATCTCAGAGACCAGGGGATAGGTTGGTGATCAGGATTATAGGGAGGTGCATTTTAAAGTCCATGAAAAACCAATTTACTTCTCTGTCCTAAATTTAACCATGCTAAAGAGGACGTACTAAATGCTATATACCAGGTATTATGGTAATCGAAACTAGATCAAATAAAAGTATATATATATGACTTTTTCCATGTTGTGAAAAGAGAGAAATTGTTTGATTTTCGCAATTAGTCCACACTGAAAGAATCTCCTCTTGACAGCAGAGTTATTCTATTATTATTATTTTTACTTCGGTGTGATTTTAAAAAAAAATCTCAGTACTAAGTACAATACAGTATGCTACTTCTATATTGGACTGTAGGACCTGAGTCTGGTCTTGAGGTGTTTTCTGTAATCACCTGGACTTGTCTCTGATTTATTGGCACTTGTACTTGGACTTGTCTCTGTCTTGGAAATTGGTCTTGCTAAATATGGTCTTGGTCTCAACCAAGTGTTTGTAAAAAAATAACGTTCATGTTCACATCTTTTCTTTTCGCATGCACAAGGTTTGACAAGGAGTAATTCCTTCTTCTAAAAAACATCTAAAAAAGCCTAATCATTGACTGAATGCACGAATTAAGCCAAATTGTTGAAGTAAAGCTTGGCCTCAGAAAGGATTTGTTTTCTTGTCTGGACATTTACATTCTCACTTTCATTTTGACTCTATCTTGGTTACTCTTAGTCTTGGACTTGTCAATAGCGGTCTTGGATACAGTAGAGCACTATAGTTAATGAAAGTTGTTTTCAAATGTGCTATAAGTAAACGTGACTGGAGTTGACTAGTGCTGCTTTCATCATTTGGGTGTTTTGTGATTCTTTCAGTTCACACTCGGAAACAAGCCCGCTCACAATCATACTTGTGTCTATGTGTAATTATATTTGGACAGAAATTGGTCGTGACCTCTGACAGGTCGATGGAACGGATTTATCAGACCTTGTTTACCCTCTGATACTGTGCATTCCACACGTGATTTACCATCTGATTCACATGTTTTAGTCATAATTCACAAAATTGTGACTAGTTCTATCAAATTGTACAGTCTAAGTCCAGCTTTACTTGTATTATTTGACACACAACAAACTTATAAGGCTGCACTGAAAAGCAGCAGGGCAACACAAAGCCTAAAGAGAGGCAAAAACAAGCCGAATTTTATTAGCCAAGCTAGTTTAGCTACTTTACACAGTTTCACCAACTAAGAACACTAAGATTAATTAAATAATCTCTACTGGCTTGGCTTAGTTTAGCCAGCAAGTCTACGAACTAAAAATACTGCAAGCTAGTAAAACTCCATTGTTTCTTTTTTCATTGTCCATGTTAGCTTAGCAAACATTTAGTGAACATTTTGTTACTTCACTGTGTAATTCTGCTAGTAGAAATGAAAGTAGTAAAAAACCCCACTGTGTTAGTTTCTCTAATTATAAATTCCTTTGTCTATAGAGTTTCTTCTAACTGATCTGGGAAACCTGATCCATTGATTTTTAGTTGACAATTAATTGTGAGTACAAACAAGTACAGATTTTGAGTTTGTAGCTGCCGTGTATTCTTGCAACTTCCAGAAATCAAATTGTGAACCCAGCAGACATGTCATTTTACCAAGAAACCGAAAAAACTCCCTTGTCATGAAAATCTGTTTTTTATTATTATCCATAGATTATGTGGAATGTCCACCATACAAGCCCTTGTGTATGAACTGTTACTATAGAAACAATAACATATTAGAATGAGCACATTAATATAAACCTCCCGATCACGTTATAGCCAGAACTACATTCCAAGCCGCGGCGTTATAAAAAATAATGCGCACCTTCTGACCAATTAGATTCTTGCATTCAACCATGCTGTGGTGTAAAGTTTATTATCAGCGCGCATAGTCACATTTTCAATTTGGGAACAGTTTTTTGTCAGTGTTATTCAGTTCATATTCAGTATTGTACGTATGTACTAGCAGAAATCCTAACACTATCATCTTTCATTGTAATCTAGATTATACTGAAATATTTCTACTGAGCAAAAATATGACTATGACACTCAAGAGTGGGAAATTTAGACTCATCCATAATCAGAAACAGGAGAACGAATCATTTATTATGGCTTTCACACACACTGAAGAGCACTGTGTCAGAGGTCAGAGGTTAACCCAGTTACCGTGGCTACTTCAATCTCTCTCTCTCTCTCTCTCACACACACACACACGCACACACAGTTTTGGCACTACTTCATGCTAATAGCTAACAGAACCGCAGAGTATGTCCAGAACACTCTTGGATGCATTGGGATGACAGCTCTTGTGTTCATTTATACACTCAACGTTGTGCCGCATAGATAAAGTCCAGGTGATGTTTTTCTAACCTTCAACTGTCCAGATTCGGTGAGCCTGTGCCCACTGGAGCCTTAGATTCCTTCTGAGATTAATTTCCTTTAACACCAACTCTGATAGGTAGTACTGACTGTAAGGCAAATCACAGGTTTATATTAATGCACTCTGTCTAATAAGGTATCATTTCTATAGTAACAGCTCACACAGGGACTTATCTGAGCACCAGACTTACCTATAAAACCCCTGTCATGACGCAAATACACATCAAGTATAAACCCGGCCTTACCAGGCTTCACCTCTTTGAGAAGGTGAAGCTGTAAGCAGATGCTGTACTGATAAACCATGATACAGGGTTGGATGATTATCATACCTGGATTGCATCATACCATTACAGCCAGATGGATTTGTGAGGTTTTGGTCGGTGCTGTTTTGGGTGTGTAGTCGCCGTCACACTCCGATTAATCTCATGTTTAAAATGGCTAAAAGGGGTTGCAAACCTCACACACAAATCACACACACGCACACACTGAGAAACAAGTTTCTGAAGTCATGCTTCAGCGGTTCTTCTGCACCGGCGGGGGTGAACACTTAGACTTTTTCAAATATGGAAAAACTTTCTGGATATCGTGTGTATGAGGGAGAGAGATGTGTGACCGATAAGGCAAAGGAGACGGAGTTTCATAAAGCCCTCTTAAGCCAAGTCGCGTGACTGGACGGTGTTTTGGAAAGACAAAGACATGGCGTGTGTGTGTGTGTGTGTGTGTGTGTGTGTATGTGTAAGTGGGTTTTTGATGATGCTTGCCACCTCGCTATAAGCTCTTTATCTTTATTAATCATCTCTCTCTCTTTACACACACACATACACAAACACACACAGACACTGCAGACTGTCTGGCAGGGATTATAGAGGAAGTGAGGTGTGTGTGTGTGTGTGTGTGTGTGTGTGTATAAAGAGAGTGTGTGTTTACATATATCCATATATCCTATTAGTCATCTTGTGCAGATCAGATGAGGACACACACACACACACACGCAAACACACTCTTACCATCATTGTGAAGACCTTCCATTGACATAGTTATTAATGCAGCTAATTAATGCTACACTTAAATTTGTCTTTTAGGTTTTTTCTTTGTATAAAATCTGTTATTTAGTAAACAAGAAGAAGAAGAAGAAAAACCTGGACATTTAGTCCCCACTAAGATATAAAAACATGCCCCCACACACACACACACACACACACAGATGCTAAATAGAAGCTAAAAGTTTAGGGCGGCCATTTTGATTCTCAGAATTGCCAGTTGTTCCTGTTACTGTGCAGTAATCTGTAATCTATATTTAGTGCAAAATATTAATGTTCGATTAATAGTGTGTGATATGAGATGGAATGTCTTTACCTCACACATTTTACTTCAAATATTTGGAGCAGGTTTGTTGTCTGAAAACACTTGTTTCTCTGGTAACAGGCCACTGTTGTGTGTGTGTGTGTGTATTCAGGGTGGTGTGCACTGCCTTGTTAATATTATACTATGTTAATAATAATGATCTAATTAAAAAAAACATTCTTTGTGCACTTAAGCCAATGTATTTATTTACTTAACTAAGCACTTACATATATAATTTGTTTATTATATATATAATTTGTTTTGGCCCTGGGCTAAAGTTTTGGAGTAAGAGGATATTTTGAGTCTGTGTGTGTTTTGTGTGTGTGTCCTGAGTAAACTTTGCCTGCTGTGGATGAAACCTTAAAATATTTGGATGATATCAGCAGTGAGAGCTGAATCACAGAGAGACTTAGTCATTGTTGAAATTATTTACCACTGTGTGTGTGTGTGTGTGTGTGTGTGTGTGTGTGAGAGAGAGAGAGAGAGAGAGAGAGAGAGAGAGAGAGAGNGTGTGTGTGTGTGTGTGTGTGTGTGAGAGAGAGAGAGTGAGAGAGAGAGAGAGAGAGAGAGAGAGAGAGAGAGAGAGTGTGTGTATTTTGCATCTCTACTACTAAGACACGTGTGTTCAGTTAAAGTCAATTCCTACTTACTTGTGTCTGTGTGTGTGTGTGTGTGTGTGTCTGCTTCAGCTAGTCACTAGAAGAGTCAAAAGATTAAGCACACACATGCACACGTACACACAATGTCTTGCTGTGTTGTTTACTACTATTGTTGCTAATAATAATAATAATAATAATAATAATAATAATATGAAGTATTATTATGAACATATGAACAATGAGATGTGTTTAAAGTTGTGTACGTGCCGTTTCACTGCTGTAATTAAAACCATATTTCTTGTATAGTTCAGGAAACTAATACAGCAGTGCCATCTGCTGGTCACGAGTGTGCACTGCCTCAAATAATCACCTCACCTTAGCGCTTTCTATCTATCTATCTATCTATCTATCTATCACAGTTATCTTCTTTACACCGTTTACTACACTGCACACCTGATAAAGGTTTTAGAGGAGCTCACAGCATGTGGAGCTTCCTGTAGCTTCATGTTGCTCTGTGTAGCCTAAACATATTAATGTATCTCCATTTTCTGACTATTTTAAAGTTAAAGTTTACACGCAAATTAACGTTTAATGTTAACTGCAGTGACATCTGTTCAAATTTAGCTTCTTTAGTTCTCACAGTGATACTATGAGGCTAATGTGGCTAGTAAGTAGTCAATTAGTATTATGCTAACTGCGTTCTGGTATCATGTCTCTCTCTCTCTCTCTCTCTCACACACACACACACACACACACACACACACACGTGTTGAGTTGTTCAACTTCCTGTTTGCTTATGTGTGATGAATTTTGTGTTTTAGAATTTGGGTTTCATAAGCTTTTATTATTTATTAGCTATGTTAGCCATGAAGCTTGTTAGCCATGGAGCTTGAGAAGAATAAATAAGCAGAATCTAGTTGCCAAACACTTCTACATCTGAAGTTAGTGGATACTTGATTTGCTACATCATGAAGCTCACCTCTAACAAGCCTAATGACTGCTAACAAACTAACAGAGAGGTTCTGGCTAATCAACCAAGTAAATAATTCTTGTCAGGTTAATCCTATGATCAGTAATTAGCATTATGCTAACGTTATCACACATAGATTTGCTTAGGGAGTCACAAAAAAAGGAAAAATATTTAAATACACAGTCTGCTGATGCTGAGACGATGCAAATGGAAAGCTCTGGGAAGGGGTGTGTGTGTGTGTGTGTGTGTGTGTGTGTGTGTGTGTCTCTTTCTCTATACGAACAGACCACCATTGTAACACCAATAAAACAACCATAAAAGTATATTTAGGTGCGTGTATATCATAGTCTAGCAAGATTTTCTGCCCGCGTGCTGATGTGTAAATGGTCATGAGCTCAAATTTATTTTACGCAGCAGTATGAAGTGCCCCTAAAGTATGCACTAATAAGAAATAGTCTAGAAATAGTTATTCATGCTAAAGAGTAATAAAACTCATGGTCGGATTTTAGCACCTGGAAATACATTCATTAACATAGTGGGGTTCATTTGGGCCAGACGATGCAAGGTATGTGTGTGAGAGAGAGACAGAGAGAGAGAGAGAGAGAGAGAGAATGTGTGTGTCCAAGTCTCAGTCCAACTGGGAATAGGATTTTCATAATAATGATGTGTATATATATAAAACACTGCTGTAACTCTGGGTGTAGTTTTATGCAGACAGGAAACAGGGGTGTGTCAGGTGATATGTAGTAGAGTGTGTCCTGGGTGATTGGGTGTAAATCGTGTGTGTGTGTTTCTATTCTATAAGTGCCTGACTTAAAAAAAAATTTTTTTAAAGAACTGTTAAGCCAATAGTCAGTGCTGCCATTTCAGATTTTATATTTGCTTATAATTCGATGCGTAAATGTAAAAATTGTATGATGTCCTCAGGTTAGTAGAAGTGTGTGATGAAATAAAGTGAAAAGCATGCAGAGTAGTGCAATGTGTTGGATAGTGATGCACAAAACACTGATCTGTAAAGTAATTATCTGAGTAATGTCCTGTAATGAAGTGCAATGTAGAGAAGTTTATGAGGTACTGAAGTGTGTGTAGTAGTGACGTGTGTGGAGTGAAATGTGTAAAGAATTACGTGGAATAGCTAAGAGTATGTAAGTATGTAAAATAGTGAATTGAAATGTGTAAAGTTAAGAAGTATGTAAAATAGTGAAGTGTTTAAAGTAGTAAATTGTGTAAAGTATTGAAGTATGTAAAGTGGTGAAATGTGTAAAGTAGGAAAGTGTGAAAAATACTAAAGTGTGTAAAATAGAGATGTAAATTAGTGAAGTGTGTAAAATTGTAAAGTGTGTAAAATAGAGATGTAAATTAGTGAAGTGTGTAAAATTGTAAAGTATGTATAATAGTAAAGTGTTTACAATAGTTTACTGTGTAAAATAGTGAGGTATCTAAAATAGTCAAATTTATATTTTATATAAAATTATGAATTGTGTAAAATAGTCATGTTATAGTTAAAATGGTAAAGCTGTTAATGTTCAGATACAGTGAAATGTGTAAAGTCATGAAGTATGTAAAGTAGTGAAGTGTGTAAAACTGTAAAATATGTAAAGTAGTGAAGTGTGTATTATAGTAAAGTTTATGTTTGTGAATTGTGTAAAATAGTGAGGTATGTAAAGTAGTCAAGTGTGTAAACTAATGGTGGTGTGTAAAGTATTGAATTGTGTAAAAAAAAAGTAAACTGTAAAGCTGTGAATTGTGGGATGTGGTGAAGTGTGTAAAGTAGGGAAGTTTTCAAAGTAAAATAGTGAAGTGTTTACAGTACTGTAGTCGAGTGAGGTAGAACAGTGAAGTGTAAAGTCATGTAAAGTAGTGACCTGAATAACATAACGTAATGAAGTTTACTGTGGTTAACTTGTGTAGTGAACTTTGTAAAATACTGAAGCATGTAATGCTTTGAGATGTTTACAAGGTAGTGAAGTGTGTAAAGTGAAATGTGTGGTACACTGAACTGTGTTAAGTATCCAAAGATAAATAGCTAAAGAGAAAGAAAATTGCAGAAATTGTTTTATTAAAGGTCACTAGTTTGGGATTTTCCCTTGTGCAGTAGATTTCAGTCTCCAGACCTCATGGTGGTTTTAGGTATCCATCCTCATGACTATCCACCTGAAAAGCAAATATTTTATATCTTATATCTTGCATTAATGTGAAAAAAGTCACGTAAGAAATAGTTACAGGAATATGAGCTATAGGAATATTATTTGTTTGTGGTTGTGTGTGTACCTGGTGTGAGGTGAATTTGCTAAAGAGTTCCTGGTACCTTCCCTTCCACTTGTCTGCCTCTACCTGCAGATCCAACATGGCATCTATGTCCCACCTAGAAACAAGGGGCTTATATTTTTAAAAAAATATTCTCGCTCTTCGCTCCTCAGTTCCTACACATTTAAAGAATTATTTGTTATTTGCGTTACCTGTTGCAATGCATTTTGGGTTGTGTATCTTCTCCACCGATCATCTCAGATTTTGAGTTCTTTCTAAGATCCAACAATTCTTCCTGTAACCTGTTCACCTGCAGAACCAGGGCCTCCTTCTCATCATTCAGGCAGTCCTTAAACCTAAACACACACATACACACACACACACACACACACAATGTCCAAGAAAGAACAAAATGTCACTGGACTTTCAGCTAATGGTAACAGCAACACACTCTTTCTTCATCATTATTTACACACACACACACACACACACACACACACACACACACACACACCTTTTGATGCAGCATATCCAGTTGCGTTGCTGTTCACACAACCACTCGACCTGCTCGGCCATCTCTCTGAGTTTGTGTACACTGGCTGTGTTTTCACACTGCAGTTCCAGCACTGTCTTCTGGTGGGCGCTGTTCATCTCACCTAGCTCCTGCTGCAATGCATCATGGGCCTTCTGCAGTTCCTGCAGGTCATGTGATTTACTGACCAATCAGAATAGGATCAGACAGCACAGTAGGTGCATTCTGTGTTAATATATACCCATGTAAACACACACATAAATTCAGCATATAAATTCTGAGTGCATTAGCGTAAATGCACACAGATGAACAATTCAAACATAAAATATAAAAACAAACACATTATTTAACTGTCTAATCAGAAATGAGACTAATTTGAATATTAAAATGAGCTGTGTACGCTTCGGTACCTCTCCAGCTCTTTCTGCAGATTTTCTGTATGATTGGCATGGAGCTGGGCCTCCTGGTGGAGCTGCACCTCCAGACTCTCTGCCTTTTGGGTTGCATGCTGGGCCTCCTGGTTGAGCTCGTCCACAAAGCCCATTAGCTGCTTCTCAGTGGACTGAAGGTATTCCAGCTCTGAGCTTATCGACTCCAAGTGAACACTTAACAGAGCCGCATCACCTGCGCTTACAATATGCTACATGCGTAAACACACACACACACACACACACACACACACACACACACACACACAATCACACATAGTTAATTAATATTATGCCTACATCTAAATCTAACCTTACCCTCAGTAAGTTAAAAAAAAAAGCTTTAGTCACAGAAAACACTTTCGTAAACACAATATATACTTTAGTTAACTAAACAAACATTTTAAAACAATACACACATTCATTTACACATATGGTATGCACATACCATAATAATACAATACTATCGCGCACACACACACACACACACACACACACACTGCATTCCATAGGAACACACACATGTAATAAAATAAAGTCTGCCTTTTTATTACCATCATTCCTTTCTCAACATGTTGCCTAAAACAGAGGACAAAGGCAGGAATTTTCACTTCTAAGTCACATGTAGCTATACGTTATATAATATTAAACACACGGATAATGAAATCCGGCTTTTTAGATGCCTGTAGATATGAAACTCACTCTTACTGCCTACATTTACTGGGCAGAACAAGTTCAAACACAGCAAGGACGCTCTTCACGCATATCTGTCCCATGCATCAGTAAGTCTGCTGTCTTATTGAGATTTTTACTTCTGGCTTTCACAGATTTTGTAGCATACTGTGCTGTGTTAGGAACAGATTAGCAGGCTGCAAATGCCTATAACCTTCAATATACATGTTAAAAATAATTCACAATATTTCATTGAAGGTACCTGTTGGTGTTGGAGTTTTTCGAGTAGCTCCTGGATGGTGCTTTCTTTCTGATGGAGCTGCAAACACACAGCTTCCAACTCTACGTGCAGGACCCGCACTTTCTCTCTAGATAACACACACTCTCTCTCCAACGCTGCTACACACACACACACACACACACACACACACACAACACACAGACACACAAAATCGTTCACTGTTCAATTTAAACACACACACTATATACTATATACTCACACATATAGCTAGCACATACATACAATAAATACAAAATTTAACTGAGGTACATTTAAGAATCATACAGGACAAGGAGGCATCAGTACGATGTAAAAATTGTTGAGGGTCGTGTGTCGAGTCACATGACGGGGCTTTGGATTGAGAGAGAGAGATTGTTCTAGTGTATTTCCATCCATCCATCCATCCATGCTCTGTACCTCTTATCCTACACAGGGTCGTGGGGTAACCTGAAGCCTACCCCAGGGGGCTCAGGGCACAAGGCAGGGGACACCCTGGACAGGGTGCCAATCCATTGCAGGGTACAATCGCACACACACTACAAGTTTTTTTCTGTCTCTTTTTTACAAATTGTCTATTATTTTAATTATATAAACCCAACATTGTTAATTGTTAAGCATTACATTCTCAGAAATAGTAATTTAACAAAGATTGAGTTCCTGTGACTGTTTCCCTTTAATTAAGCTGTAAAGTGATTATCAATGGAATTAACATTTAGTACTTGATCATTAAAAGCTGTTTACTGCCTATTATTACACCTTCTATTCATCTGGCCCCTAATCCCTGTGTGTTGCTAATCATATAATGGTTACAGATTGATAATTATCTTCCTCTAATTTTCCTTATATAGATCAGTGGATTATTTAGAGGCTATAAAGTGATGTTGCTCTGTGTTACCTTTCTCCTGTGCCAGACGGTTGCACTTGGCTGTGAGATACTGAATCTGACCGTAATCTTCATCTCTCTGCACTCGGAAAAACCTCCTCATCACCTTGCGCTGCTTTCTTCTCGGTCTCTTTTCTCTGCTTCACTCACTCACTCACTCACTCACTTTTTATTTGGAAGGCAAAAGAGCAAGCTCCAGATGGCTCTGCTGTTGCCTCAGGCCATGAAATTCTCTCACATGATCCATGTCTTTCCCTTTAACCTTTATGGGTATGAGTGGAAGAAAAAAAAAAAAAAGAAAGAAGAAGCTGTTTTCCTTTCTTAGCTTTTGCCTGAAGATAATTTGAAAGCTTTATGTAGCTAGCAAGTGGCTTTAGCAGCACAGGCATGTTGAAGCTAGCTGGTACATGTAATGGGGGGATTTTCGTTTCTGCTGCACATTTTCTAACCTTACAGGGAAAAAAATAGTTATTTTTATTTGCTTTATAGAACAAGACAAGTTGAGTGTTTGCTTAAAAAATGGCATTTATTTTAATTTAAAAAAAAAAAAAGAAGAAAAATAAAAACAAATGACCACAATGTTTTTAGATATAAGCAGCTTAGGACGTCTAGCTGAAACGCAAGTTTAAACAAGCAAAATATTTGAAATGAAACATTTACAGCACTTTGGATTAACTAGAAATGTGTGAATTCTTTTTTTTTTATTATTATTATTTTGCATGTAGCTAATAAATTATACTCTACGACTTCAGAGGCTTATCCTTCATCTTGACTCATAGTCGGGTTTAAAAGTCTGAGACCAAAAACTGAATTTATTCCAAAAACAAGCCCACAAGAGACAAATTGCAAGTGACACATCAACTTGTCCCTTGCTAATGTGAATAAAAACAGTTCTTGGTGGTTTTGGACTCCAACTGAACACACCAAATTGGCGGACATTGCTGAATGAAAGTACCTTTCGGCGAATAGGACACTCGAGCTTATTGTAGAACAAATGGCTGATAAATACATTAAAAATAATTTATCAACTTGAAATAGTTCAGTTTCTTACATGGTTACAATTACACCGTACAGTAACAGGAAGAAATAAATAATGCGAAAAAAAATAAACATGTAACAAATTATTCAGTGCTTCTAAACGTTTTGAGACTCAACTTTTGTCACCTAAAAAAAACAGGACTTCACATTAAATGTTTTTGAAGAGAAAAGTCAAACTGAATTGAAAAATTTCTCCCCACAACTTCAGTAATTCAGTAAGCTAAGCCATGTTGCGTCCAAATTGTCTTTAGCACAAGAGCTACAAAGCTAATAAAGCTAACAAGTCATAAATGCCTTTGAAGACAGATTAGCATAATGCTAACAGAGTGCTGAAACTGTCACGCTTACCTCTGAGGTAAATTACCTCAGACAAGTTTCTGAAATTCTTGTTACTCGCTGTTTGAAGCGAGTGTGTAAATATTTCAGCATAATGCTAATCTTCTTCACAGCTCCAGTGCACACATTTAGACTAGAATGATTAGCATCATGCTAACTTCATAGCCGATTTTTTACCTCAGTGTGAATCTTAAACAGACTTGCTAATATGTTGCTGACACAAAATTACCTCACAGCTGAAAACAATATCGGCAGCCATCTTGAAACAGAATTACTTACTTCTATTTATATATTAAAATTTGTAAATACATACTCACTTTACAACTCTATGAAACAGTGTATAATATGCTAAATGCTACTACATGAAGCTATTTGAAGTGTGTGACGTTTTCAGAGTACAGTTAGCATAATGCTAATCTATGTCACGCCTCCAGTACAAACATTTAGACTAGAATAATTACTAGTTATAATCACTTTTTACCTCAGTGTTTTTTACCTCAATCTTAAAGACTTATCACTTATACTTATTTATATATTTAAATTTGTGAATACAGACTCACTTGACAACTATATGAAATAGTCTATGTGCTAATGACGCCATTTGAAGCGAGTGGGATGATTTCAGAATAGGGTTAGCATGATGCTAGTCAGTGCTCAGTTACTTGTTAGCAAAGTGAGCTTTGTAGCTCCTATACACAATTATGCTTTATTCGATTACGCTTTTATCTCATAAACACTGGCTGCAAATGCGCACTTCCACTTTACTGAGCATTGTACAGGGTATCGCTACTAAACTGCGAGATTATACATTAAACAGCAGCAATGGTTCTGGCATTTGGTTATGGGATGGACTTGTGCTACCTATAACGCAATGGTGGCAGTGGACAGTGCATTTTACGTGAATAAATTATAACTAAACCCATGTAACAGGAAAAGGCAATTCACTTTTTAAAATATTACACAGCAGATTCACCAAGCTAAAGGCTAATGCTAAAGGATGCGCTCCAAATCACAGAGTCTGTGATTAGTTCGAACCACAGACTTCATAAGGAGAATCGTCTATCCATATTAGCTTATTTTTTCCGTGGTATTATACATTTTACATTCTGTAGAGAAGCGTCGATCATGCCTGCAAGAAGGAAAAAAAAACAAAAAACTAGTAACATTGCTAATGCACAAAATAAACAAAAAAACCAACAGCTTTCTGAGGTGAAACCGATCCTAGTGACAACTTATTGCACTGATTTCCTCTTAATACGGATGGCCAGTCACTATAAATAATAACAAAGACGACAATAAGAACCGCGACAACCGCCGTGGTGAGAATGTATGTTGGTAAAAACAGTTCTCCGCTTCACCACTGCTGCCAGCTGAAGTCGTCGTTCGACCCAAAGACGAGGAAAAAGCCCAGGATGGTGCCGAAAATGACAATGTTTCCTGTCAGGACGAGAGCGCAGGCCCCCCAGGCAATCTGCACACACAAATATGAATTATTTATGCAACAAATGGCACTAAACACACAGCGCAGATGATAACAGGGAAATCACGTTATGGAATTATAATTGAAGAAGACCTTTTGAGCTTTGCTCAATTGCATAGGGGTCATAATTTATTATTACAGTGCTGTTGAATGCTTCGTTCTGATTGGTCATAATTTTGCTGTGGTAAAGTTTTTCTCCAACATGACAAGACTTAAATAATCACACTTTCACCAACTTCTCCTTGTTCAGCTTGTCATGTAACTGTCACACCGCTAATGATAACTCGTTTCACACACATTCCATGATGATAAGCATAACTACAAATGAAAGTACAATAAAGTGTTATAAAGTATAAAAGAACAGCGTCCTCCAGAACAGAACGCACAAAGCGGTGGTGGTAGCATACTGTGTTTACCATAATGCCACTGTGCACGTTGAATCTTCTGATATATATCGTGTAACAAATCATTGGCATATGCCTGAGGTGAGCAGTAGTGACATGTAGGGATATACAGATATTCCCAAAATGTGCTTCAGACATAGAAAAGCAATGTTTACCACACTAGCACGTGCGAATATGATGGGCAGGCCGAAGGCAGACACGACGATCCCTGTGGTGAGGAAAATGGCCAGTTCTTTGCAGGCATTACTAGCCGAGTCTGTATCATCCACCACACGCCGAGAGATGCAGTATGGGATAGGAGAGAGGATGTAGAAGAAGAGAAGAAAGAGCGGCCAGTATTCACTATGGAAACACACACACACACACACACACACACACACACACACACACACACAATAAACATTAGCCATTAATCATCACTGTGCTGTTACCACAATGCTTAATAACCAGAACATTTAATACAACATTTACTGTAAGTTGCAGCAGATAAAAAACATGTAGTACTGAAAAGCTATTAAATATAAAACTCATGTATTATTACTCTAAACAGACTTATAACATGCAAACATTTAACTCACTTATACACAGGCAAGGCACAGCCAAGCATCAGAAACATGAGGCCAATGGCTCCACCGAAGGAGAGGCTGATCAGGGCTGGCATAAAGAAGAAACACACAGATAATTAATTTTTCATGACAGTAATAATTACCTAACGTTTTTTCCCCCCAAAGTCACACACACACACTACGGACAATTTAGAGATGCCAATCAGCCTACAACGCATGTCTCTGGACTGGGGGAGGAAACCGGAGCACCCAGTGGAAACCCCCGAAGAACAGGAAGAACATGCAAACTCTACACACACAAGGTGTAGGCGGGAATTGAACCCCCATCGGTGGAGGTGGCTAACCACTAAGGCACCGTGCCCCCAGAAAGTCTTCAGTTTTCAAACTTGTGAACGAGGAACTGAAGAAACGTCAGACCACACGAGCTATAGGATTACTCAGAGGAATCATTCGTGTGAATAGTTTCACTTTATGTCACTTTACCACATCGTACCTCACGCAGAATTGTGAAAATGCCATTTTAAATGTTGCTTGTTGTGTCTTTGTGTGCACAGGCATTGAAAATCCATTGCTGCCTCCACTGGAGCGCATCATTAGTATATTTGAATAAGTTCCTGTTTGCTACCCTGTCCCCTTGTTTGTTGGACAGCCACACAGGAAAACAAGCATTTCCACCGATCAAGGTTTAAAGAAAATACAGGAGGGCGTAATAATATTACCAGCCATATAGTCTGGAACTGCCTCGTGAAACAGAGCCCTGTGAGCATGTGAGCTGGAGGAAGGGGGCGGGGCTTCCTGGCGGTGTCGGTTAGTTAATACTGAAGAGTTCAAAACACCCGCGCAAATCATCCCAGACGCTGACTCATATGCTGATTGGCTCAACGCCCGTTTTATTGGGGAACGGGAAAAAAAAAAGACTGCCATATACTAGCATACCCCACTGATAAACTGTGTTCTGGTCAGGTCTTGGTAAGAGTGTATAATATAATCAAAGTAAACATCACTGGATATCGCGGCACTGTAACATCGGTATATCGCACAAGCCTCAAGGATTCCAGAAGCTACTTTTAGACTTTCTGACAAACCAAGAATCAGCCTTATTGACACTGGCAGAATAAAAGTGCAGTGTTTGTACCCTTGAGATAAATCCAGCCTGTTCAGAAGGCAGCATGTGGACAGCTATCTTCTCAAAGTTTTCTTTAGGCCAAATCTGAAGAAGCATCACATGAGTCTTTCTCAGAGAAGAAAAGACTGAATTGTCTCTCCGACTTTACTGTTAAAATGCTTCTGAATGAGAAAGGTAGATGTAGTCATGTAGAAATGTAATGTAATGGGTGTTTTCACAATAACGTTTGATTAAATTAGTACATATTTAATGAGAAATCCCCTCGATAGTCTCTTGTATCGGTGTGTCCTTTCGTCAGTTTCATTCTGATACACATAAAGGAAAAGACTCTTAATTTGTAAAATGGAATTTTAGACAAATTACGTCTTTTTAAGGACCTTAAACACCTTGTGCTCACATGAACTTTTACAGTACAACTAAAATTAGCACTTAGAGATATCGTGTACATTTTCTGAGTCTTCCCATGATTATAACTTCTTATTCTAAACGACTGATCTTTAGTCGAATTTTTTTTTAAAAACACATGAAACCATCGCAATCATTTCATCTCAATATATCTAAACATACAGTATATGTGCTAGATTAGAGTTCAGAGTGAACAGAAAGGAGTCCAGTCCAGTATTTTCTGTGCTCGGTTACACCTAATTTAGCTAATCGGCTAATTATCAAGCCCTTGCTGAGATCGATCAATAGATGGATGGGATTTATTGATCTCTAAGGGAAATGTGGGTGTAGTAACAGAAAAGCACGACATGACGTGCACGCCAGAGCTGAGAGACATCGCGACTGTGGACTGCTGATGGAGTGGACTGGTATTAGCCCTCATATGATTCATCACATGATTCTGCAGCAAGTCACCCTGAAAATACCACTAGAGTTAGAGTTAGGGTCTAATCTCAGTCGAGTTTTATATAGAGAACTCCGGTTAATATTATAGTGTTATTATATATCAAAGAAATCTTGAAACGTGATTACACATATATGTGTCTTTCCATGTCCCTTCCAGAAACAAATGGAATTCGTCCGCTCTTATGGGTGATATTTAGGCAAATTTTGTACCAGGTAAGCAACAATTCCAGACATTTCCTGAATAGCCACCCATAATTGTGCAGCTTTGCCAGGACTCCTTCTGGAAGTAAAAGTATACAGCACTCACTGATGATAAGAGTAAACTTTCATCCATCCATCCATCCATCCATCCATTCTCTGTACTGCTTATCCTACACAGGGTTGTGGGGAGCCTGGAGCCTATCCCAGGGGTACAAGACCCTGGACGGGGTGCCAATCCATCACAGGGCGCAATCGCACTCGTGTGCGTGCACACACACACACACACACACACACACTACAGACAATTTAGAGATGCAGATCAGCCTACAACGCATGTCTTTGGACTGGAGGAGGAAACCAGAGTACCCGGAGGAAACCACCGAAGCACAGGAAGAACATGCAAACTCCATACACGCAGGGCAGAGGCAGGAGTCCGTAGGTGTGAGTCAAAGTGAGGCAAACATGCCAACCAATAAGCCATGAGGGTAAAAGTGCAGTTGATAGAAGAAGCAAACATATACATAATGCTACATAGATACAAGAAGTATGAACTTTGTCATTTGAATCATGGTTGAGTAACTTCTCTCAAACCATATCGTGTTACAATTGTACCAGCTCTCCCTTACTGCATGAGACATTTCTTTTCCATTTATTTTAAAACCCTAGACAGATTTTTTTTCAGAGCCTACACAATTATTACAGCATCTGTCAGATCGGCTATTTCCGGAATGTCCGTTGAGATGCCGGAAAATGCCGAACGGAATACGGTTCTCAGCCATTACCTTAATTTATATTATTAGTAACCATAAACCTCAGTAAAAAAAACAAAGCATTTTTCTTTTACATACATGATACAGCCCAGGTAAGTCCTACAGGTTTATACATTTAGTTTATTAGTACATATGAACCTGGTAGTCACCCATTTATTAACAACGGCTCATACGTGTCTCAGGTAACATAATAAACTAATAATGTGTGCTAATTAGCTAATAATTAGGCTTATATTAATGCGCTAATTATAAAGGCTTTCGGGTTGACCTGGAGAAATTAAAACTGACTTAAATATAACATATTAAATATCCTATAAGTGCATTAATGTTATTTTAAATTTAAAATATATATATATAAAACACTTATTATTACAAAGTAATACAAAGCCACTAGCTCGTTTAGCATAGCAACGTTAGTCGGCGGTAGCAACCAAGCTAACAAGCTTCATCCTACAAACCAGCGCCTTCATACTTTAATCAAAAATTAAATCCAGCCAATAATGCACATGATCACAAATATTAAATCACTCACTCACCTTTAATACCGGCCATTGTTTCTGCATTAAAAAAAAAACGTCGGAACGTCAGAGACTCCTCCGTATATGTCGCGCACAGTCAACACAAGAGAACGAAAAAGCGGCACTACAGTTGATCCACAACGTATATCCATAACGCACTTCCGGTATAACATAGTTTGTAGATCGACGGTACTGTTTATCACAGTGCGCATGCGCTAGCCGGTTATTTCCGTTGGTTTGTAAAAGTTCTCATTCGTTAATGCGAAGTCTGGAAGCTGACGTTTTTATCCAGTGACATTTTAAAGGTCTAATCATTCTGTTACATTTTGCCGTCTGTACTTGTTTAGATAAAAATGAGCAAGCTGTAATTAAAAAAAAATAATAATAATAATTAAAAAAAAATAGATATATATACTGCACCCTGCTTCTGTGATATATTATACTTCCGGTCGCAGAGGGGTTTGTTTACTAAAATGGCCGGTATGAGAACTTTCACTCTGGACTGTTTCCCTGAAAATATATTAATTGAAATTTTATCCTACTTAAATGTCCGAGAACTCATTCGCAATGGAAGGTAAAATGAAATATATGTAAATATATATTTAAAAACTCCTTTTTAATGCATTTCGTCAGTTGCCGGAATCCCAGAAATAGTTTTGGTGGATTAAATAGATTTACACAGCTGTTTTCACGTTTAAAAAATAAGTATATAAAAACCAAACATATATCTATCATTAACGATCTGTGAGTAGCTATTATGTATATAACTGTTTTAATAGTATATTGAATGTGTGTGAAGATATTACTGAAGATAGTCTGGAGATCTGAAGTTGTCAGAGATGCTCTGGTGCAACACCCGAAGTAGCAATAAACAGACAAAAAGGCAGCCGACAGTTTTTTTTCTTTTCTTTTGAGGTTTGTGAAATTTGAGTATGACTTTGATTTATTATTTTGATGTGTAGAGTATGTAAGCGTTGGAGAGGTTTAATAAAAGACCAGAGACTCTGGAGAACTGTGGACCTTTCCACATGGAAACGGGTAAGATGCTCTCTTCTGCTTTCCTGTGTCTTGTTTTTGTCAATTTGATATCTAAATAACTTTTATTTACAAAGTGTTATCTTCAGCTAACTCTTGCACACATTAAAGTGACATTTAAATTTCCCTTGGGATTCAATAAATGAATGAGTGATTCCATGAGTGTGTGTCTCATTGATATTATAGTTACAGTTAAGTATGTAACCTAAAGGTAAAAGACACCAAAACATTAAAGACATCAAAAAGTTAAAGGATATCAAAACACTTTCTTGGCTAAACAAAATTGGTGAAAACTGGTGAAAACTGCCCTTGTTAAGTCCAAGAACAGGACTAGCCAAGATCGAGTCAGGACCGAAAGAGGCCACGTCCAAATGGAAGTGAGACCAAAAACCATCAAATCCATTTTGAGGCCAAGCCTTTACTTCAACTAGTTGGCTTAATTTGAAACTGCACCAATGATTAGTCTGTTTTCCAGAAGATGGAATTACTTCTTGGTAAACTTTGTGCATGCAAAAAGACAACACAATCATTATTTTTTTACAAACACTCAAGACCAATGCCCAAAACCAAGACAAGTCCAAGTTACAATGTCAGTAAAGCCGAGAAAAGTTCAAGTCAGTAAAGAAAATATCTCGAGACTGGACTCGAATCTTTCGGGTCTAAAGTGGTCAGACACAATATGAATAAAACTCACTCAGCAGAAAAGCCCATTCCCTGAAGGGGAAAGGATGCAGGATGTTCTGGAAATGGTTCATTTGTTTCACGAACACTTTATCTGGATGAATTTACATCTGTGTATATGTGCTTACAGTGTTCTACAGTAAGTATTACATTAATTCCTTATATTTGTGTGTGCGCGCGTGTGTGTGGTAGGTGACATCGCGGGTGCTCTGGACGTTATTGCGACAGTATCTGGGACGTGGGCTATGTTCTCTACACCTGCGTGGGTTGCTGCATAGTCCACGTGGAGGGTCGTTCCTCTCTGAGCCGTGGCTGCAGACTCTGACCTCAAAATGCCCTCGACTCCGCAGACTCACTCTTACTCTCACGGACCTGCGTGGCCTGCACAGCTGCTCCTTATTACCTCCGAGCTTAGAGGTAATAAGTTGTCCTGACAGTTGACACTGGGTCAACAAGGCTGGAGCTGAGGTTGAACATATTATATAGATTTCATCATATAATATCATCACTGGGCTTTTACTTCTTTGGTATTGATTAGCATTAAATGCTAAACTGTAGTACTAAAAAAAGGAAAGTATAGATTAGCGATATAAGGCAAACGCAGCACTACTCCAGCAGTAGCCATGTAAGAAGATAGCTTAGGTAGTAATAATGTTAGCTCTCCATCAATAGCTGTATAATGTTAAACAGCTAGCAGATTATTACCAAATTATTTCATAAATAGCAAGCTAGAGTGTGATCACGTGATGTAATCAAGTTTGTGATTGGTCTATCAACCTTAACAGATTTGTTTTAACTGTTAATTAATATGAATTTTGAAAATGTGATTTTTTTTGTGTGTTCGTAATAACAATATTGTGCATGCTTACTATACAGGTGCTAGAACTGCACAGCTGCGAACTCCCCCCCGGGTTTTTTACCCAGAATCCCTTGAAAGCGGTGCAAACTGACCAGAATGGCTCAGGCAAAGAATCTCAGACCTCTTCTTCTTCCTGTAGTTGTTTTATCGAAGCACTAATTCTGGACAATGTGCCATCATTCACGGACCAGCACCTAAAGAGTCTGAGCTCATGGGAGCGCCTGGAGCGTCTGGAGCTGCGCGATGTTCTCCGTGTGACAGTGGCAGGACTGAAGGGCTGCGCTCCACCTGGCCCACATGCGCTAACACACCTCACACACCTGGAGCTGGAGGGCTTCAGCCGGCAGCAGATGGCAGCGCTGGGCCTGGCAGAGGGTTGGGCAGGACTGGAACGGCTAACACTCGGCGGGCGAGAGGTTGCGCCCGGTCTGCTCTGCCTCAACCGCCTGGTCGGGCTGCGCTGGCTGCGCCTACGTGGCTGCAGACTCACGGAGACATTGGTGCTGCGCAGCTGCGGTGTGCTGAAGGAGCTGCGCATGCTAGAGTTCCTGCAGGTGGAGTTTGCAATAGAGGCAGAGAGAAAAGACAGCGGGAGGGATGAAAAGAGTGAAAATGACCCGATGCCTGGGCTCAGACAAGCATTGTCCAACTTGCTGCCCAAGTGCAGCGTGCTGTTCACACAGTGTACCATTATATTTGGTGCGGACTGACAACTAGGGATGGGTGATATGATAATGACTGTTACTGTAGCCATAACAAGCTAGATCAAGATATGTCTTTTTTAAAGTATCAGCAGTATGTTTAGACCTATGATCACCTTGCAAAATTCATGCAGTGGATTTCGATGGATCAGAGAAAGCCTGTTAACAAAATAACGTTATACACTCAAATCTGCCTAGCAACAACTAGCCAATTGGATGCTAGATGTATTTAGACCAATCACAGAAAGCCCACTAACAACCAATTTGTTATACACTCAAATCTGCCTAGCAACAAGTAGCCAATTGGATGCTAGATGTATTTAGACCAATCACAGAAAGCCCACTAACAACCAGTTCCGTTATACAGCCAAATCTGCCTAGCAACAAGTAGCCAATTGGATGCTAGCAACTTACGCCATTATTTTATACGTTTTGGAGCATTTTTTTTTGCTTTTCATTAGCAATAAGTTTTCTTAGAAAAGAGTATTTTGGTGACTGTTGAATGAATTCTCCGTAGGTTTCTCTCCATTACACTGTTGTTTTCTTATGTGTTGTGTCTCTTCCAACTTGTCAGCAAACCTCAGAAGAAACAAAATACCGATACTACATATCATGAAAATGAAAATGTACAGTAATAAAAGTGATAGTAACTGTTAGCAAATTGCTGTGGTATAAGAGTGATAAAAGACTTCAGTATACTCAGTTATAGGAAAGTAATCAATTTCAGGGTGCTAACAGTAACTTTGCATTGGGCCATGTCACACTACCCAGCGTTTTTTTTTTTTTTTTTCTCCATATATAACAGCACACCCCCAAGTATAGTATACCTTTAATTCGATATATACAATACTCCTATTGGTCAGCCATTGGTTGTTTCAGTGTGATGCTGTCTCTACTCCTTAGTTAGTCACTTATTGGAATTGCCTTGTAAATTACCTTCATTTGAAACTTGTCTGAACATTATTGTTTATGTATTTATATAAATAATATAAAAGCAGTTTCTTATAAAATCATACCTAAAGCTATTCAGTGAATCCTTGAAAAAGGATATTAATGTCAACTGTTCACTGTGGGGTAGTTTGGTGGGACAGCCAGTAGTGTTGCTGCCTTGCAGTTGCAGGGTCTCTGGTTACTCTCTATGTGGGGTTTCTGTGCATGTTTTCCCTGCATTCTTGTGAATTTTCTCTGGGTTCTCTGATATCCCCTCGCCTTCTAAAAGTGGGAATGAATGTGTGTGTGCATGGTCCCCTGTGATGGACTGGTGCCCCATTCAGGGTGTATTCATGCCTTGTGCCTAGTCTTCCCAGAATAGTCTCACAATCAACTAGGACACCGGCCAGGATAAAGAAGTTACTGTATACCTAGAAACTCTTCTTCAATTGTTTTGGCACTGAACAAAAAAGCATTGTAAAGATTTATGTCGATTTTTCACTGAGCATATTGACTCTTTGGCTTCAGTGATTATAAAAGAAGCAAAATCAAAGAGCAGTGTATTATCAGTCTAATCATTCTTATTGATCAAACTAGTACTAGTACTAGTACTAATCACACTATGTAAAATCTATTGCTTTCTCCAAAAAAAAAGCTAAAAAAATATTAAGATAATGAATATGTGCCTATCTGAATGTCTCTGGCATATTCTATGATTTCTACTATTTGCATTCTAGTTACAAAAAAAAAAAACAATAGTTAACTCACAATTTTAACAGATATCAAACCTTCATTCTCTTTGAATTTAATGGTAGTGGCAGTTTTTTTGTTTTTGTTTAATTGTAAAAATATCCAATACTTCTGACACATACAAACACAGAATGGACACCACAGGGTGTCCCAGAAGTCTCCATCCATAGGGAACTATGTATTCCAGCACCACTTTGGCTGTGCCTTTCTCAGTGGATGTTTGTGGATGTCCATTTCTCGGTTGGTCCACAATACTTCCAGTCTTTTTGTATTTATTAATAAGTTTGGCAGCAGTGTCATGTGTGATGTGCTCGCCATGCTTCCTGTTAAAGTCCATGGCAACCTTGCGACAGCTTCCTGATCCAGCCATGGGAATGATTTCAATACGTTCTTCTTTTGTCAAAGGCTTATGAAAAAAAGGCTATCTGAAAAAAATTATATAAGACGAACTAAGTATGAAAGATTTTGGATTCATTGTGCTAAAAATATTCATTTCCCTTATGTATGGAGACTTTTGGGACACCCTGTATAGTGACACTGTACAGTGTTGGAACAAATGTGTTAGTGCTAAAAATAAAGTTTCCGTCCTGATTCATTTTTGCACTGTGTCTGGGTAGGAGAGTGCAACTGTAGCACAAGGATCTCACTGTATATAGATGCTTAAAGCGCTCTTTATGCACATGACTAGCTCAAATTCTGTCTGAATTGTTTTATATTATAAATGTTCTTCATCACACTGTTCCTCTGTTTCTGTTTGCCTGTTTTACAAATATGACTGGATGCTGATTGGTTCAGTGTTAATTCAAATAAATATGTTTAAATATCATTTATGTTTCTGTATTGTGTTATATGTTTATGCTAGTAAGTGGGCTAGCCATCAGTGAGCCGGTGTGTTATGAAGTGGTGTGTTGTGGGCCAGGACCACTTTTTGGCCCCAGTCTGAAAAAAATGTGAGCCGTGAGCCTCCTCCTGTCCAGCAGGGGGAGATAGTGATCACATGAGCCACATTAACCACGAGGAAAATAGCGTTGCTGTAGTAACGCGTAGGAGAGACGCTTTCGGCTAATTCTCTTGCTAAATACTCTTGCTAAATGGAGTGCTAAGCTAACTGTGGCTACGTGAATAACTGAAGACTAGCCGTTATTCACCACTACTGCAATCTAACCTGGTAAGTTTGAGACCTAAACAGAGCTTTAGCTGTTAGTTCAAAGAGGTTTATTCAGTTAAAGAATAGCTACACAGCTTACTGAAGCTTACTCAATAACTTCTGACTTTAATATTATTGATTATTGGTGTTGTTGTTAGTACTTAGAATGAGTAAAAATATGGTACATCAATTCTAACACTTTCTAATATAACTTTTTGTACTATTAAACTGTAATTAGTATGTTTGGTTGGAGTAATTTATGTGTGTGTGTGTGTGTGTGTGTGTGTGTGTATTATGTTTTTGCCAGAATGACATGTCAGTGATAAACAGTCTCGTCCCAGCTCGGTTTCTCGTCATCACTGCTCACCTTGTGATGGTCATCAACATCTTCTGGTCCCGGGTAAAGACACACACACACACACACACACACACACACACACACACACACACACACACACACACACACACTCACTGTGCTGGGTAACTCTGTCATTGAAAATAAAGATATTTCTCCATGTGTTGAAAAATGTGCAAACTGATACAGTGCTAAGTACTGAATAATACCCTTTCTGCCATTTCTGGCTTTCTGTTATAGGAACGTAATCAAAGATAGGGGGATGTGATGCAAAGTTGAGTTACTGTTACCCCAAAGCTGATTATGTTTCTATTACAGCACATCCAAAAGGTTTTTATTCCTCTTATACCACGGCATTTTGCCAAAACGAAATATTTTTTTATTTGTTAAAGATAGATGCATTTTTATCTGTTCATAGTTACATTTAATGTTAAGTCTGTTCCTGTAGTCATTCGACCAGCCTATCGTTTTATCTCTCTCTCTCTCTCTCTCTCTCTCTCTCTCTCTCTCTCTCTCTCGGAGTTAATAAGGCAAAAACAAAAATTTCAGCTTACCACAAAGTGCAAACTCCTCCTTCCTGAAGACTTTCCTGTTCCAGAAAAGTGAAAGGAGCAGCTTTATCTCTGACTGCTACAAAGCGCTGACACTGGAGACTCCTTCCATAAATGCTGAATAAATTCCTCTCATTTTTTAAACATTTTTACACATTTCTACTGTACAAGTCCCTGTGTAAGCTGTTACTAGAGAATGCCTCGCAGCTGGAGCTACATTCAGAGCTGCTGTTATCGATACTTAATCATCTCCACTTTCATAAGCAGGTCACGGTGGCTTGGAAACTTTGTCTCTCAGCAGACTTGCTCTGTA
>CM074957.1:17426318-17473774 GCA_037577455.1 Pangasius macronema | reverse complement strand
CACCACGTGGAGAGATGTACAAAGAGCTGCAGCGCTGTGGCCGCTTCAATGATCAGCGCACAGCCACGGTCAGACTCCACATCATCCCTCATTTAACACTTAATTAACTCTGAGTATGGCGCTATTTTGAAGTGTGTGTGTGTGTGTGTGTGTGTGTGTGTGTGTGTGTGTGTAGTTTATGGAGGAGGTTGCAGACGCTCTTCAGTACTGCCATGAGAAGAAAGTGATCCATCGTGATATTAAACCTGAGAATCTGCTGCTGGGCTTCAGAGGAGAGCTCAAGATCGCGGACTTCGGCTGGTCCGTCCATGCGCCGTCGCTACGGTAACCCTGAATACTGTAGTATAAGTTTCTGCGAGGCTTAGTAATTATTTCTATAACAGAAGCAGCGACATGGTTTGATGTTTGCCTGTGCAGGCGACGCACCATGTGTGGCACTCTGGACTATCTTCCTCCTGAGATGATTGAAGGGCATTCTCATGACGAGAAGGTGGATCTGTGGTGCATCGGTGTGCTGTGTTACGAGTGTTTGGTGGGAAATCCTCCATTCGAGACGGCCAGCCATTCAGAAACGTACAAACGCATCACCAAGGTGTGTGCACACTCCGTTTATTTTACGACCTGACGTCATAAACAGTTACCGCCTCGAGGTTGGTTTTCTTATAACAGCACATTTTCTGAAGTGTTTTATTCCTCGTCTAAAACAGCGTGGCAGAAGAAATATAAATGATTATTGTTGGCGTTGTGCTATAAGAGGAATAAAACACTTCGGGACGTGCTGTCATAAGATGATGACCATCTTTGTGGTGATAACTAACTCTGCTTCACGTCAGCATTACGTCATGACCTGCAAATGATTTACTGCTACCTGACGCATAACTGAGCAGTTCACAACTTAACCACATGCACTTGCATAATTTTCCTCTGTTTGAACTTTAAAATTGCTATGTAGCTTTCCTTCGTCATTAGAAGCAGTAGGTGCAGTTCTCCAGATTAGTCGGAACTTCTAAACTTATCTTCAAATGGAATTCAAACACGAATGGTCCACCTAGATGTCAAGGGGTTTCACCATTCAGACGGTGCCCGTGATCTGATCTCCAAGCTGCTGAGACACAGCCCCTCCATGCGTCTGCCTCTGAAGAGCGTTATGGAGCACCCATGGGTGAAGACCAACTCGCGCAGAGTCCTGCCCCCTGTCTGTCAGCCCAAACCCACTCCTTCACACTAGCCTAAATTCCTGCTCAACGCTTTTAATCTTTTTAATAAAAAAAAAGTATTTAAAGAGTATGTTGATGCAGATGAGTAGTTTTTGTAAGACTCCTCAGGCTGATCATTTAGGCTTAGTGCACATGGTGGAGGTAAAAATGGGGTGTGGGGATCAAGATTTCCTCTTGTATGGCTTATACTTGGATCTGCAGTGATTGAACATTTCATTAGATACTCCTACCACACACAGACGTGCACACTGTAGGTGCTGACTGTTTATCAGGTCTCTACTACTCAATGGAAAGGCACCAAAATAGACCAGTTATCATTATGAATGTGGAACAGCAGAAGATCTACAATAGAGATTTTACCTAAAAATTTTCCTCTCCACGGCACTGCTGTCAGCTGGATATTTTTGGTTGTTTGACTGTTTTTCACCTCAGCGGTAACACTGATATATGTATCTTATTCACCGTTGTCTGTACTTTTATACACTGTTGTTTGTACTTTCTTTGTGT
Source organism: Pangasius macronema (assembly GCA_037577455.1). Lineage (NCBI taxonomy): Eukaryota > Metazoa > Chordata > Actinopteri > Siluriformes > Pangasiidae > Pangasius > Pangasius macronema. Next base: position 17,472,050 of record CM074957.1, on the reverse strand, counting down.
TTAGCGCTTTTATGGCCTTCCCTGTTGGCACTCAGGTTAGGTGTTGATCCTGACCAGGGAAGATCACGCTTTAGTGGTGTGTTATAAGGCGTGGTCTTGCTACATGGAACCAGTTTAAGACAAAGAAAACTACAAATTTATTTTTGGAATACTTACTGACTTGTTTTTACCCAGTTTAAGATTAAGTACAGATTAAGTGTAGTTTGGATCTAATGTGTTCAGGGTGAAGTTCAGGAAAGATCTGTTTTGCTTTCAGTAAATATCTGAAATATTGTATACAGTTAATAAGCTTAATATATAATTGCTGGCTTATGTTTATAAATGTAAAATTAATTCCATAGTACAGGTGTATCGAGGTACCTCTGTAGTATAAAGCCATATCTTATTTACTTGTTGTTTCTGTGAGGATTGTGTGAAATTTACGAGGTAATTAAAAGGAGTTCTGGCTGTGAACTTTCAAAACGTTTGAGAGAATTTTAAACATGTTTTCAGATGTTGTGCTGTTAATGTTTGTAATGTCTGTAGTTATTTATGAGCACATTCCGGCCTGGAGTCCTGAGGTAGCGTCCGGCTCGCCAGATTCCGCGACCTAATTCCGAGGTCAGAGAAGCCCCCGCACCCAAGCTTAGGGTGGGCTGCCAACAACCTTTTCGCTACAATAACACTCACCATTACACCCATTAGTCTCACGATCATTATAAAATAAATCAATGTTTACTGAGTTATCTAACGTTTTCAAATCCTTCTCGTTTAGTCCTCCTTTTCTGTACGTAGTGTGCGTTCTCCTCACAAACACTGTATGAACTAATGAGGTCTACACATCCTTAAGAAGATTAAACTAACGTCTTATAGCAGGAAAAACAATCATATGTGCAACAGAGAGAGGAAAAAGTTTTGAAAAACACTACACCAGATAACTCGAAGTTTTCATACCAACATGCATAAAATAATTTCTTCCAGCAGAGGGCGCCGTTGCAGAAGAATTACCTACTTTATTCGTTGTCTTTTAATTTTTAAAAAACTATTTTTATCTTTTTACAAATAATTTTATAAAAAGCACTTCGCTGTAATTTACAGCACATTATATAGTGGTCTCATTTTAATAATAACAATATATATATATTTTATATATATGATATCAAATAAAGGCACGGAACACAAAATGAAGGACACAGTGGCTAGTTGTAGGCCAAGTAAGTACAAGTTGCGGCTAATCAAAATATTTCCATAGACAGGGGTTGAACCTCAACCCGAGTCTCTAGATATCGTTTTAAAATTGTTTTTTAAAATCGTTTAAACAGCCCAGATGGCTGGTTTACCTCCGGGTGACCCTCAGCTGGTCGCCATGATCGTAAATCATTTAAAAACACAGGGACTTTTTGACCAGTTCAGGAGAGATTGCTTGGCGGATGTCGATACAAAGGTAAGGGGGCTGTCTGTGCTAAGCTAACCGGCTAATGTCACAAGTGAAGATTTCAGTTTATTGTAGATTTGTTAACGTGCCCGTTTTAGATAATTTTTTGTAAAGTTTTATACGGTATTTCGATATGTAGTCTGTATGCTATATATACATTTGTAATCCGCACGATGTCTCGAACACATTATAATACCTTATAAAAACGAATATTTACACACGTTATAAAATGTTATGTAAGTCATAGATTAGTAAATATGATATTGATATTGTTTGGGTTTTGTAAGCTGTATTAATGAGTGTATTCATAACTAATAAAACGTGTTGAGACTAATAATCATAAAGGAGCAGTAATAAACAATGATAACAAATCAAAAAGTCATTAGAATAAAATCGCATGTTTATGTAACTGTGAGATAAAACATTTATAGTAAGCTAAAATGTAGAGGGAGGAATTAGACAAACGCACATCTCACTTCACAGGTCAAAGCAGAATGGCCAGACAACTGTCCTTCCGATGCGATTGAGTTTATTGGTGAGAAATGTTGGCACTACTCGTCTTTTCGTAGAGTCATGTACGAACATGTCAAACACTGAGGTGGATGGGACACGACAGCCGAAAATCACATCGGGTTACACTCCTGTCAGCCAAGAACAGGAATCTGAGGCTGAAGTGGTAGTCTAGATTTTTTCTCATTTGCAGTTGTGCAGTTTGGGTGAACCTCTGCCCACTGTAGCTTCAGCTTCCTGTTCTTGGCTGACAGGAGAGGAACCTGATGTGCTTTTCTGCTATTGTAGCCCATTGCGTGTACTGAGATGCTTTTCTGCTTAGCACAGTTGTAAGGAGTGGTTATTTGACTCAAACCAGTCTTTGTAAATTACATGATTGAGCAGGTGTACAAGTGTTTCTAATAAAGGGGTTGGTGAGTATAGGCTTCAATTGTGCCTCTGTTTCAGCCTGCGTACCTCCACCTGAGACAGCGGGTGGACAACTTCGTGTCGAATCATCTCTCTAACCACACATGGAGTCCTCAACTCAATAAGAACCAGCTGAGGAACAGCATCAGGCAACTCGTGCTCCAGTATGTATCATCAGACCTGGTTACGTGTTTTTATTACTAGACTTTGGGAACCTATTCCAGATCTGGTACTGGTTCTTCATACATGGATTAGATTGTTGGTCGTTTAACATTGAACATATAACATATCTAGGATATTTGTCCATTCTTCAAAGCTGTTGTTGGACTAGTTACCAAGACAACAAGTGCTAAGGAGCAGCGATGAAGAACGGACAAATAAGGATCATATCAGCTCGTGGTGTGAGTTGTTTGTTGTTATTTAATGTTTACCGCAGATCGGGCTTGCTGGAGCAGGGCGTAGATCGGATTGTAGCACAGGTCGTCGACCCCAAAGTTCAGCACACCTTTCGGCCACAGGTGGAACGTGTCGTCCGTCAGTTCCTGTCTCCCGGCAATCACATGGAGGAGGAGGAGCCTCCACACACCATCGCACAGGTGGTGGAAAACCAGGAAGCTCAGCTGCCATCACCAGGTAACAGAACTCACACACTTCTGAAAATTCATTTAATTTCAAGTAGAAATGCTCTTTCCATATTTCAAAGAGAGGAAAGTAAATGGAAAGGGAGGAACGCACGAGTATAATAAATGTTAGTGAGAGAAAGGGAAAGAAAGAACCACATTCTCTCTTTCTTGTGCTGTTCTTCTGTCTTGTCATCTTTTCCTCACACCTACCAGTCTCTCTCACGCTTTCGTTCTCCCTTTCTTCACTTATTTACTCACCCTCAAAGTTCTTCCTGCACTCCTCTTTTTCACTCCTCTTTCACTTTCAGTTCTTCTTACCCTTTTTTCCCCACATTTTCTCTCTCTCTCTCTCTCTCTCTCTCTCTCTCTCATATATACATACAGATGTGTGTGTGTGTGTGTTTTTTTCACTACCTTGATGCACATGTATTTTCTCTCTCCCCTTCATCAGCAATCTCCTCGACTCCATTCTCAGACTTTGCCCCCTCTCAGAGCCACGATCCCTCTGTATATTTCTGTGTTCTGTCTCCTCTCCTTCTGTACTCGGACCATCTCCTCCTACTCTTCCTTCTCCTCTCCTGTTTTCAGGAGGAGGAGCAAGAAGAGAAGCTTGGAGGGAATGAAGATGAGACGAGCAAAGAGCGAGAGAGGGGGGAGGAGGAGAGACAAAACGAGACCATGGAGGTGGATCAACAGACCGAGGAGCCTGAGGAGGTCAAGAAAGAGGAAGAAGAAGAAGAGCGAGAGGAGGAGAAGGAAAGGAAAGGAGAAGAGGAAAAAGAAAAGAAAGGAGAGGACGCGAAAGATAAGAAAGCGTCAGGGAAGAACAGGGAGGAGAGCAGCACTGACAAACTGCACATTCGCCAGAAAGCAAGAGAAGCTGACTTTCTTCCATTGTCTCACTACGTTTTGTAATCTAGGTCTCTCTCGTCGTCTAAAGGAATAGCATGAATAGTTGCTTTCAGTATTCCAAAGTTTCAATATAACTGAAAGTAACAGTCTATTTTTGGGATTGTCATTCTGCCTCCAAAGGTACAGCAAAGACAGCCAGGCTCCTCATCAGCCAATCTTTAATTCATACTTATTACTGATAATAATAAATCTAATCTAGATAGGTTAGTTAATTAGGCAATACTAGGTAGAATGATAGTAACTAAGAGCGTCGTTATAGTTACAGTTTGCACATCCCGTGAGTTGTCTCGTAGCTCTGAGCACTGCGAACCACAACAAAGAAAGATGCCAAGTGCGAAGGCAGCCTTCTGCGAAACAGTGCATCTGTCCTGAGATCATGCACAGGATCCGTGTGGAGTTCTGTGAATTCTGGAAATACAACCAACCTTAACCCAAACTGAAAAGGTTGAAAAGTCACCCAGAGGGTAAAGGTCAAAGTCATTGGCACTCGGTTGATAAGGTCCTTATAAATAAATAAAAATACTACAGTAAGCTGAAATGGTAACTAATGAAAACGTCAGACAGGTTTAACGTTAAAGTTGCGGTCATTGTTTTCGTGATGCACTGAACCAGAACAACGACAGCTGAATATGAAATATTTCCAAGCCACAGTGTTGTTCTCCAGCCCAGGATCGTGTTTGCTCATCTGTGTTTGTGTGTGTGTGTGTTGCGGCAGAATACTCTCTGGAGGACTCGGATCTGGAGGGTTTGAGCGACATCACGGTGAGTTCGGTCCACACAAGTGACCTTTCGTCTTTTGAGGAAGACAGCGAGGACGAGGAGCCTCCTTCTGAATCCACAGAGGAAGGAGAGATTACCTCAGAAGGTAAGACACGGGCTCTCTACACACACTCGACCTTTGTGTAAGAAGTGCTATTTATGCTAAAGCATATATACCATAGCATATAGCATTTATACGCCTCTCCTTTCTTAAACGTTAGACATTCCTATGACAAACATAACTTGTATGTGTTATTTTATATAATAAGGTCTGTGATGCGTTAAATGATTCTTAATCCTGCGTGTAGATGAAAAGGTTCAGAAGAAAGCTACCGGAGAAGAATCTGATGAGAATAAGGAGAAAAAACCCCGTGGTTCCCGCCAAGGCTACATTCACAAGCCTTTCCTTTACTCTCGTTACTATAGCGACTCTGATGATGAGGTTACAGTGGAGCAGCGACGTCGTTCTGCTGTGAGTGAACAGGTTACACTCTCAAACCACTGTTTAAGCGCTGGTCCTTGATGTATATTAATCTTGAATCAATGAACAATTAAAGAAAAATGAAGCTAATTAGATACGCAGCTTCTCTCAGTGTTAAACTGAAGGCTGTACATTTCTCTTGCTTGTTCCTTGCTAGCTCCAGTGCAAAAATACACAAAGGTGAGAAGGTGAGGGTTTTTTGTTGCCTCTATAACCTGTGATTTCTTGTTGTTTTTCCAGGCGAAGGACAAAGAGGAACGACTGCTGAAGCGACAACAGAACCGGGAGCGCCTAGAGGAAAAGAGGAGGCAGAAGGCAGCACAGGCAGAGCTTCAGGGTGCGACGTAGCCACTTTGGTTATCGACATCATCATTTAACATCACATTCATCACGAACATGGCTGTAATATGTTTTGTGTGTGTTTCTTATATATATTGTGTATATTTTTCCCCCTCCTCTTAGCAGAAAAGGAAAAGCAGGAGGTTCAGAGACCTCAAGCAAAAGAAGCAAGGAAAGAGAAGAAAGTTCTGGAAAAGAAAGTGGCACTCAGCAGAAAGAGGAAGAGAGACTCACGGTCTGTGTGTGTGTGTGTGTGTGTGTGTGTGTGTGTGTGTTTTCATCGGCCTGTGTCCACCTGTTCCACTTTTTGTTCAAATCCTCTTTCATTTATTTGAAATGCAGGAAAGAAGACGACTCTGGCAGCAAGAAGAAGAGTGATGGAGATCCTGAATCCGTAAAGAAAGATGTGAGTCTTTTTGTCTCTCCCTCTGTCTCACTTTATCTTATCTTCATCTCTCTTTAATTTAATCACTTTCACTCCTCCACCTTTCCCTGCCACGCATTTCTTTTTTCTCATAGTAGCATTGATAATATAAACAAAATAAATAATGTAAACAGTCAGATTTTTACTACAACTCAAATTTTACTATAACTATTTAACTATCAGCTTTAAACTCCTTTTTAAGCTACTGTTCCTAAAGATGAGGTTCTTGTTCCCCATTAAAACTCAGTCCCTTAAGTATATGTGCTTTAATCCCTAATAAACCAGTCCCTGAGCTCTGTTAAAGTTACAGTCCCTCACTCAGTGTTGTCCATGTAGGATGCAGCGAAGTCTAAAGCAATCTCTCAGAAGCTTGTTAAGAAGCTGTCCGAGGAGGAGCAGCGGAGGAGGAAGAGCATTTCAGAGGACTCGAACGAACCGCGCAAAATCCTCGACAAAAACCGTACACACTCGTTCATCCTGGACCTGGAGCTGGGAACTGAGGAGGCGCTCAGACAGAGAGGCGGTGGGAAGAATGAGCGGCATGCTCGCAGAGAGAAAGAGCGTGGCGTGTCAGATGAACGAGCCAGGTACAAACAGAAGCCCGAAAATAAGAAAGGAGGAGAGGCTGTGGCAGAGGAGAAGGAGGGAGGGGTGGTGAAAGGTACAGTTGATGAGAAAGTAGAGAAAAAAGGGTCAAAGGTTAAAGGAGACAAGAAGGGCTTTGTGTCAGCAAGGGAAGGAAGGCTTTCTGTGATGGAGGGATCAGTCCCAGAGGAGGGAACGACCAAGGATTTGAAGAAAGAAAAGATGCCCTTGGAGACTATGAAAGAAAAAATAAAAGGAGAAAAATCACTGGGCAAGACTGATCCAAAACAGCAGCATCGCCTGGATCCTACTGGCTCCATAGAGGAGAGGTCTGAGGGTGAGGCTGCTTCTGACTTCAACAGGAAGAAAGACAAGCAATCTAAAGACATTTTGAAACGGTCAAAGAGTCACCCAGAGGTTAAATCTCTAGAGAAGGTCAAGGTCAGACAAGATGGCAAAGATGTAGGTGCTGGTAGTAAAGACAAGAGCTCCACATCAGAGGCTCCCAAACATAGCTCAGACACAAAGGTCAAGAATTCAGAGGCAGGTCCAAAGGTCAAATCTGTGTCAGAAAAAACAAGATCCAAGTCCAGAGACGACTTGAAGTCACAGAGTCCATTAATGACCAAGACAGACAAGAAAGCCCAAGGTCAAGAAGCCAAGGGTAAAGCAGGAGCAGCTCCTAGCAAGTTGGAGTACTCAAAGGAGAAGAAAAAGGAGGGAGTGATGAAAGAGGACAGGAGGGTCTCAGAAGACCGTGGAGAGAAAGGGAAAGATGCAAAGAGCGCAAAGAAGACAAGTGAGAAGACAAAAGAGTCAGAGAAGAAGGGAGGAGACAGTGAAAACGGAAGAAGAATCTTGGAAGCAGATGATCTTTCTTCCAGTTCCTCTGTTCCATCAGCAGTTGCTGAAGAGGTACAGACTGCAGGTGGAATGGCTTCTCAGCCTTCAAACACTCAAGCACAAGCTTCAGAATCAATCACAATGTCTGACCTTACAACTCAACAAGTCTCAGATTCTCTTGGTGAATCAGAACTCAAAACCCCACAGGTCTTGGAGTCCCTTACAGAGTCTCATGTCTCAAACCCACAGGCCTTGGATTCTGCCGCAGAGTCTGATTCCACAGACCAGTCCATCACAGAGTCTCTCAGAAAGTCTGATCTTACTTCAGACTCACAAGCTATGGATACAGAGACTGATCTTGTAGCCTTACACTCCACAGATGTGGAGTCTAATCTTACAGCCCCGCAAGCCATGGATTGTCTCAGACTTGGACGTTGTGGTGTACGGTATCTATGTCTCAGACAACAATGTAGGGGTGTTCGGTTACGACCTGTATCTGAACTCGCATCGCCACGTGTCTTTGATGCACCCACAGAATCTTCTGTAAAAGAACAAAGTCCACCTAGAGAGCCTGATCTTGGTAGTACAACACCACCGCAGTCCTCAGAATTAACTTCAGTATCTGATCTTACAGTTCCTCAGTCTTCAGATTCACATCAAAGTATTGATCTCATGAATCCTGACTCATCCGAGCCTAATTTCAGAGTTCCTGAAATATCAGACTTAAAATGTTTATGACTAGAGTGAGAGGGAGTCAGGAGTCTGAGTTAGGGTTGTAGGTAAGAGTACCGGAGACTCAGGAGTCTGTCCATCCCAGAGTCTGATCTCACAGTTGCCCAGCCCTCAAACTCAGTCCCAGCATCTGAATTCACAGTCCCTCAGGGTTCCGACACACTTCCTGCTGAAGCTAACAGCACCTCTGTCCCTGACGACATGTACGATGCCCTAAGTGACATCACTCCAGATCCTGAGGACGAGGAAGAGGCCACCATGAGACTGGCTGAGAGCCAGCCTCAGCCCTGTCCCATCCCTGCAGAGGCTGACGCCCTCCTGTCCTTGATGGATGTCTGTGCTTCTGCAGCTGTAAGCAACTCCGCTCGTGCGTCGGATGGACAAGAAGCTGAGAGTTCTTTCCGGGATGCGGATATAAAGATGAAGGAAGCAGCGCTCACATTACTCTCCATGGATCCAGATCAGGCGGTTTCTCCAAGTTTTATCACTGAAGATACACATGTTGCTGGGCAGCAGGTGGAGTCTTTAGCCTCAGACCTCCAACTACACTGTTCACGCTATTTCGGTGGACTTCTTCAATGCTTACTCAGACTTTCGCTTAGAAGACGAGCACTGACGGAGGAAGGAGACAAACACACTGAAGGTAGTTCTCCTTTATTCACTTGCTGTGTCCTAGATAATGCAATGGCCCTTCCTTTCATTTCAGCTATTCCATGTGTTCTAGATAATGCTAGTTACCTTGTTCTGTGGTGTTCTTCTTGTGTGGTTTGGATAATGCAGTAGATCATGACACTGAGCCTTTGCTTTTCATTTGTTTTAAGTAGTGCAGTAAACCATAATGATAATTGGTTATGATGTTGCCACTCAGGGTTCTGGATAATGTAGCAGATCATCATCTTTTCCCATGTTTTGTTCAAGATGATGCAGTAAATCATCACTTTTTCTAGAACATTTCCATTTCCATTTGGCAGTCGCCCTTATCCAGAGCCACTTACATTTCTCTCATTTATACAACTGAGCAGGTGAGGGTTAAGGGCCTTGCTCAAGGGCCCAGCAGTGGCAACCTGGTGGTGCTGGGTATTGAACTCATGACCTTCTGATCAGGAGTCCAACATCTTAACCACTGAGTTACCACTTTCCTATCACTTAGTACACAGGGTGTGCAATGTTTTTGTTGTTTTAATCAAACTGATTACCTTTTTTTCTTCAGCTCTAGCCAACACAGCCATTGAAGGAAAGGCCACAGACACAGCGTCTAAAGAGGAAGCAACATCTGAGGTATGATTAACATCATATCTGGTATAGATTTTGTCGACCACAGAAGTGGAAAACTAGGCAAGTATTACCAAAGTCACTAGGACAGTTACCAAATTGCCTTCAATGTGTCCATATGTTCAGATCAACGATGGTGAATCAAAAGCAAAGTCTGACGTTTCTAAACCAGAAATCTCTGCTAATGATGAACCAGCAGACAAACCCGGTAAGTCTGGGTGTTTACCTGTGTCTAACTAGCGATATTGCTATCTATGATTCCTTTTAGGAGTACCTTTGTTAAATGAGTTGTAGTTATTTTTCCTAGGTATCCATTGGTCCTATATACTACCAGCATACAATACAGACCTAACAATTTTTTTTTTCAGCTGAGACTGATGCCAGCCAAATACACACACATACTCCAAGTGAAAGCATACACACAGCCGAGGGCACAGAGGTAAGTCTGGTACTTGTAGCCAAAATGTTTAACATTTGTACATTAGAGTAGGCCTGCATTGTGAATTATTTTATACTGACATTGAAATTTGTATATGCGATTTTCACATTACAAGAAATCGGATGCTAATCGGTTGCTTGTATTATTAACGCAATGTTGTGTTAGCAAGTTTTAGGAGGATGGTAATTGGATTACTTGTTACGGATGTGATTCTTCATCACTTAGTCGACACACACACTGATGTCTCGTTTTGTCTCTTGTTTGTGCAAGAGGCCCAGGCACAGGAGGCACCCGCGCAGGAGGTCCAGGCGCCGGAGGCACCCGCCCAGGAGGTCCAGGCGCCGGAGGCACCCGCCCAGGAGGTCCAGGCGCCGGAGGCACGGGTGCAGGAGGCACCCGAGGTTCAGGAGCAGGAGACCCAGATGCAGGAGTCCCAGACACAAGAGGCAAATGCACAGGAGCAGGAGGCACAGACCCAGGATGTGCAGACACAAGAGGCAGAGGAGCAGGAAGCACGTGTTCAGGAGGCACAGGCACAGGACGCTCAGACGCATAAGGCACAGGAAATGCAGGAGTCCCAGATCCAGGAGGCGCAGGGTCAGGAGGCAAAGGCGCAGGAGACACAGGTGCAGCAGGCAAAGGCGCAGGAGACACAGGTGCAGGAGGCAAAGGTGCAGGAGGCAAAGGTGCAGGAGACACAGGTGCAGGAGACACAGGTGCAGGAGACACAGGTGCAGGAGGCGCAGGATGCGCTGGAGGCGCAGGAGACACAGGCGCAGGAGGCACAGGTGCAGGAGGCACAGGTGCAGGAGACACAGGTGCAGGAGGCGCAGGCGCAGGATGCGCTGGAGGCACAGGCGCAGGATGTGCTGGAGGTGCAGGAGGCAAAGGCACAGGAGACACAGGTGCAGGAGGCACAGGCGCAGGATGCGCTGGAGGCACAGGAGGTGCAGGGTCAGGAGGCGCAGGAGGCACAGGTGCAGGAGGCACAGGCGCAGGATGTGCTGGAGGTGCAGGAGGCACAGGCGCAGGATGTGCTGGAGGTGCAGGAGGCAAAGGCACAGGAGGCACAGGTGCAGGAGACACAGGCGCAGGAGGCACAGGCGCAGGAGGCACAGGCACAGGATGCGCTGGAGGCCCAGGAGGCCCAGGCGAAGGACGTAAATGCACCTGATGCCCAGGCGCAGGAGGCAAAGATGCAGGAAGTGCAAACCCTGGAGGCACAGACACAGCCGGCTCGGAGAGGGCGACGTCCTAAATTAGTTAAACAAGCCAGTACGTTATAAACTCGTGTGTGTATTTTGAATTGTACATTATATTTGTAAAGTGCCTTATAACAACAAAGAATACAGTTATTGCTGTTTGTTCCCACACTGAAAATTGTATTTTTCCCTTCTTTCAGGTAGCGTGTCGAAATCAGATGGACAAGAAGAGGACAAATCTGATGTTTCAGAAGTGGTAAATAGATTTTTGCCCTAATTCTTCCCAAGTTGGTCATTTGCCTTTTCCTTCTCACTAGGTAGCACTGTGCTCAGGACACTGGCTGCTGCCCCGCCCAGAGAGCATGACAAGTTTCGCTCTTTTGGACTCCCAGCCGCCAGTGGCTGTGGTGAATAATCTTCTGTTGCGCCACTCAGGAGCCAAAGATACAGTTGTAATGCTTATGTTTGCAGTTTTAATAATATAATATGTTAATGATTGAAAAAATGAAAGGGAGGGGTGAATGTTCAGATGACTGACTGAAATTATATGTGTGTGGAACATAGATTTCCATTCACCTCAACAAGCTGTTAATAAGCTGTTATTAATCCAGGTGACATGTATACACCTGAATCAGAAAAGGGTAAGATTAAATCTTTTTGCCACACAAAAAATCCTACTCGCAGACCTTCCGTCTCACTGGGCGTTTCCTGCTACCAGGTCAGTCTTTCGTCGCAGTCCCAAGGAAGCTGGTATACACCTTTACCAGTGTGATATCACTCAGAGATCAGAGTAATGAGAGACACTCATCAGGGTTTTTTTTTCTGTGTTTCAGCACCCAAAGCTCAAACCAGTCAGGAGGCCACAGACACACAGGCTAACAAACCATCGCATAAGAATGTGAGGAAAGATTGAATTTCGTGTGTGCTTTCATGTGTCTGTATTTCTTTATTTTTTTGCTGATGTGTGTGTTTGACAGAGTGAGGATGAGGAGGTTGAAGAAGGAAGCAGAACTACACAGAAAAGATCGTCTAAGGTCCCAGATGCTTTACAGAAAGAAGCTTGTGAGTGTGCGCACACACATACACACACAAACTGTTAGAGTATTAGCCTGAGCCATGATTTGTGAAAAGTTTGAAACACCCATGATCTAAATGAAGTGAATTTTTTTCCCATAATGCCTAGCATCGAAGCCTGAAGAAGCAGCGCCAACAGGAGAGGAAGTGCTCGTTTTTCTCCACTTCAGCAAAGGAACATGTCGAAAATTACTCCATATGACTTAGACTCACGACTACACACACACCTGTGTTCGGGTTTGCGTTTGCAGGCGCGTAGAGGAAGGCGTTCTGGCGTTCAGACAGCCGCTGTGGGTAAGTAAAGTTACAGCTCTCTGGTGAATCATGATCACCCAACATGAAAATGCTGTTTGAAGCAGAGCTAATTGTTATTAAGCCTGCATCCATCCCGTTTTCAGCATCACGCACATTCACAGCATAAAATGCTTTGATGGAAAAATAGCCTGCATCCTTCTGATACTGACCTCACATCTCACACACACGGGTATGCCTGAGACACGTTTTTGTTTTACTTCACAGCTAAACCAGCACTGAGGAGAAAGAGGTCTGACCAAGCTGAGGATCCTGAGAAAGTGGGAAAAGTGAGTGTATCACCAGTATTGTGATGTACGGTTTAACCTGCTGATCCACAACAGTTCTATCTCTCTCTCTCTCTCTCTCTGTCTCTCTCTCTCTCTCTCTCTCTCTCTCTCTCTCTCTCTCTCACACTCACTCACACACTCACACACACACTAACATTTATAATCTGTTCACTGTGAAGGAACCTGCAGCTGAGGAGAAGGAAGAGGAGCCTGCAAAGAGAGCACGACAAGATAGTGGTAAACACGCACACTCGCGCGCGCACACACACACACACACACACACTCATATATGATATGTAAAAGGTGTTTGTGTCTTTATTTGTCCTGCTCATCATTCCGTCTCGCTCTCAGAGAGTGTGTCTGAGGAAGAAGAGGAAGGAAAAGAGGAGAAAAAAGAAGAGGACAGAGAAATGGAGAGCTCTAAAGAGAAGGCTGTGAGCCGCTCACACACTCTTGTCTCATCCCTCACTCACACACACACACACACACACACCATCATATGTTTCGTGTGTCCAAAAATCAGTAGATATTTAATATCTCCATACAAGGCCCCACGTTCCCTTTATCATTGAGCGAGATGAACACCAACGATGCCGACTCTCTTTCAGGACGAAGAGGAACCAGTGAGAAAGACGCCTCGCCGAGGCAGATCCTCAAAAAACACTTCTAACGTGGATGACTCGGGTGCGGCTGGACTGTGTGTCTGTTGTGTTTTAAGGTTGTTCTACTGTGCTTGATTCTCAATAGTGAGCCTTTTTTTTCTTTTCTTTTTTAACTCAGCAGCCCCAGAGAAGAGAGAGGGAGAGACCGAGACAGGAGAAGAGGATGAAAAACAGGAAGAGGAGGAAACAAAAATTAGAGCCACAACGCGTTCTGCATCTCGGCTGGAGGCTGAGAAGTATTAAGATTTCCTACGCATTTTGTTATATATCTATATCGCCAATTTTCTTAGAGGCCATTTAAAGAGTTTTTCAACAAAATTATGCAGCTTCAGCTTGACTGTTTTTGTTTGCCATCATGATCATTAATGCTAATTATATGAGACGGTTGTTATATGTAGATTTATAGGTTAGGACAGTAACAGACACCGGGCTAATGTTAAGCAAAATTAATAACGTGCTTGTCTCTTTTCAGTTAAAGTCACAGCAAAAAAAAACTGTGTCAAAAAAAGAAAAGAAAACACGTCTTTATTCGGTTCATTCGGTAGTTGGTCTCGCCACTCGTTTGACTCACCCTTCCTTCTCTCCTCTCCAAACACACGGTGTGTCTCCGTAATAGTTATAGTCATACATGGATATTCCTCATTAAAATGATTTTAGGCCTGGGTGTGTGGATGTGTGAGTTTACCTGAGAAATGACGTGTCTGTCTATCTCTCTGCCAGTTCCTCTCGTTCTCAGAGTGCTGCTGCAGTAAAAGGCCGTAAGGGCGAGTCGAGTTCTCCGACGCCTCGGACCCGCGCCGGCCACAAAACTGAAGAGCCGCCCTCAAAGAGGACCAAACGATGATGTGTGTTTGTATATATTATGTACGTATGTAGCCCAGTCAGCTTTCTGTTTATTACGTGTTCCTCGTCCAGTGCAAACACAGTGGTTCTGTGTGGCTGTTCCACTGTAATGACCTCGTCATTTAACATGATCACTCCCAGCTGCACACGTCACACGGAGACGTGTGTTTAACTCCCCGACACTCTCCTGCTGAGCAGCTTCACGCGATCAGGGTTGTGACCATGCAGTAAGTTGTATAACCAGCAAAGGAGTTACGTTTGTCTGTTTGCTGCCTGTGTACAGTTTATCTCAAAGTTACAGAATATTTTGATCTCAGAAGATATTTTCAGAAAGTTGTGGACGAAGCACGTTCTGCTTACTCCGAGTACAAACCCAAAACAAACCCAGAAAGTCATATAACCAGAAATCACACGTTTTCTCTACAGCACGCGATGTCTTTTTGTTTTTTTTGTAATTTTTTTTTCCCCTCCAAGAAATGTGCTAGACACAGAACATGCCATTATCACTGTGTCCTAGTTGCTGTGAAGTTGCTGTATTTGTGCTAAAGAATTCCCTGGAATTATCACGGGTTCTGCTTATCCTGTTGGAGAACATGGAAAAGCACATGTTCTAGAACGTTCTGAAAGTGTTCTAAAATGCGTTTTCAGAAATACCTAGAACATAGAACACCCTTTGATTTCCGTCGTAGCACACGGTGTGTTCTAGAACATCTTTTTAAGAAGTGCTAGCATCAGAGCATGCTATTATCCGAAGTGTTCTAGAATGCATATTCAGAATGTTCTAGAACCATCATATCACATGATCTGAGGTAAAACCTTAAATGTTCTGGATCCGGAAGGCTGTAGAATTCCAAGAACAATAGCTCACTTTGCTTTCCCTGTTAGCACACGAAATGAAAAGAGCTTGGTCTAGAACCCTAAAACGCGCCGTCCAATATATTTGAGAAAGAACCGCGTGTTCTAAATAGTGTCGTTAGTAAGAGGTGAACCAAGACAATTATGTGAGAATCAAATTCATTACACACAAATACTGGTGGGGAACCGTGTGCTGTAGCCTAGTTATATTTCGGAACGGGTATCCGTGTTATGTTATACGCAGCACATATACAGTTTTAAATTCTCACCCTGAAAGGAACTCTGCTGCTAGACATGTGCCAATAATCAATGACAAAATATAACACAATGTCCTGATAGAACAATTGAGAATGTTGGTCTAACTGATTTTTTTTTTTCCACCCAAAATATGGCAAGGTACATAACAATGTGGTAATATCATAAAAACATTGGTAAACCTTGGTAAATGATTGTGAAATGAACATACAGCTCAAACCATATTCAATACAGTACTATTTACACTCCTAGAAAAAAAAAAGGTTCTACCTTGATGTATTTTTTTCCCCTAAGAGTGTACATGTTACTTGTTCCACAGAGTGAAAAGTATGTTTAGTTTATTATGTCTTATGTGTCATTTTGTTGTGTATCTGCTGAGCCTGTTACCGTGTTCAGTTGCATTTGTGCTGACCCTGTTGGCGTGTTCAACATGAAGACACTCATTCTGTGAATGTAAAGAACTGAGCGATTTCTTTTCTACATTTAGCTTTTATTATAAAGGCCACTGGGACCATGACTGTGTACTCTCTCATTTCTGTGTGGTTTTTAATTTCTAGTTCTCGGAGGAAGGGATGAGAGGTCCGAAGGAGAACCAGTCCTTGGAGTCTAGAGGACTAGATAAACAGTATCAGAAAGATCTGAATCTTAGTCTTTGGGTTCTTTAGTTAACAGAGGTTTCCTAATAAACAGGTTCCTTATTTCTCTGTTAGATTCTATAGTTCTCCTAAATGTCTAATAGGCAGGTTTTCTGTTTTCTTGGCTTACGTAGTTCCATAGGTCTGTCTATTTTCTCTGCTTTCTCTGCTTAAATTATCCTACTTGTCCTGGACTCTAGTGTCCAGGTTTTCTAGTTCTCATAGTTTCCACAGTCTCCAGATTCCCTTTTCTTTACTTTCCCTAGTAGGCAGATCCTTAAACTTCTCCTAGTTGTCCTAATTCCCAGTTTTGCTAGGCTCCGAGGTTACTAGTTTTAAGTTTTGTTAGCTTTCCGTAGTCCTCTGAGGTTCCATGGTTCTGTTTCACCCCTTCTAACTGCAAGGAGTGGTGTATAACACCTAAATCACCCCTTAAGTAAGTATGCATGCATGCTAAGATATTTCAGCAAGGTCATGTGGTATTTACAATAAATACTACAGTCAGACAACATAGCCATGACATACTGTTTGAACATGGTATTACATCATGGTATTCCACACCAGCATTTGCTTGGCTTGACAGGGGCACATGTTGACCGACTATATTACCTAGTACTCTTCCGGTAGGAACCTGTATACGTACGACAACTACGAACACGTCGTTATACTGCGCTATTCTGCAATAGCACTGTAACTCACTACAAGGGAGGTAATTAACAATCCACTCAAGCTGAGTCAGGAAATGGCTTATTGGCTTATACTTGACGTCAGGTGTGGTTGTGACAATCCACCCTGCTGGAATTTGTGTGCCTGGGTCTTTCTTTAAGCCCTGGACATGAGGGTGCAGATTTTGGAATAACAAAACCTACCCCATGTGGTGTGTTTAGGACTGCACATACTGGTCCCACCTTCCAGCACTTACTGGGTGTCAACCTGCTTAAAATTGCCTTCAGCAGCCAGGGCCACAGCCTCAGGCTTCTGGCAAATATTTGAGTATCCAACATCTACCTCATAGGGAGGGCCCTAGGTAGCACCCCTTGAGCACCTACATGAAGGACATGAATTGGCAATGAATGAGAACATCAATACATCAGATAAATGGTCCTGATGACAATGCCACTAGGATAACTACAGTTTCAAAGCTTTGGGGTTCAAAGAATTACCAATTTCAGACACGAGCAAGTTGGCGAAATGGGTCATCAGGCCACAGGTCGATGCATCGCCTTGCCTCAATAGAGGGAGCTCAAACCTTAGTCTGCAAGCAGTGTATGATGCTTCTAATATAAGGATTCCAGTTCCCCACCTGAAAGAGATTAATCACAACTGGTGCTGTTTTTTTGATGCCACAGGGGCACTAGTGGTTCGTACAGGGTTAACTAGCATTCTCTGAGTGTCCTTGTCTGTAGTCTCTCCAGTTTTCCATGTTCCCCTGTGTGTTTGTGTGTCTGTATTTCTTTATGCTCAGAGGTTTTCTTGCTCTACAGGAGCAAAACAGAGAATGACAGAGAGAATGGAGTTTTCCATCTTTTCACAAGTTCTGCTCAGTTATTTCCACCAGCTGCAATCCAGCCCTTGAAATACTACACCAGCCTTTCTCTTTCCAGTGAGTGTCTACAGGGGGCAGCCTTAACCTCTAATATAAAGACACAGTATTACAGTACTGGCAATGCACTGTGGGAATTATAGGATAATGATATTGTCATTATTTAGGAATTGTTTGTTTCTTCTTTCTCTAGAGTCCTCTGTCACTCTAGAATATTCAAGAATAAGGCAAGTGATTTCTTAAATGGCCTGGAACCTCTCAGCAGCATCATTAGGTAGAGATTACCTCAAATACACAATATGACCAAACTTATGTGGACATCTAACCATCATACCCACATGTGAGCCTTATGCAAACTGTTGCCACAAAGTTGTAACCACACAATTGTCTAGAATGTCTTTGTATGCTGAGGTTTCCATTCACTGGAGCTAAAGTGCCCAAACCTGTTTCATCATGACAATAGCCCAGTGCACAAAGTGAAATCTATGAAGACATAGTCTGCTGAGGTTGATGTGGAAGAAAAAGAGTGACCCAAACCCTGACCTCAATCCCACTGAACACCTTTGGGATGAACTGGGATGCCAAGTGGACACCAGGCCTTCTCACTTGACATCAGTGCCTCTCGTCACTGGCTGAATGAGCACAAATCCCCACCACCATTCTAGAAAATCTAGTAGAAAACCTTCCCAGAAGAGTGGAGGCTGTTATAACAGCAACTCTGTGGTAATGCACATGATTTTGGAATGGGCACATATGGGTGTGATGGTCAAGTGTCCATATAGTGTAGATGACCACAGTCAATCTTCAGCTGTCCAAGTTTGGCCAACGTGACCATGGTAGCCTCAGATTCCTGTTCTTGTCTTCCAGGAGAGGAACCTGATGTGCGGTTCTCAAAGTTCTGCTTGTTGAGTATTCTGAAATGCTTTTCTGCTCACCTCAGTTATAAAGAGTGGTTGTTTGGGGTCCTGTAATACTCAAACCAGCCTGATGTTTGATTGTGAACATGAACTGAAGCTGGTGACCTGGATATGCGTGATTCTACTGCTGCCACGTGGTCGGTTAATTGGATAATTGCTGAAACCTCTCTACCCTGGTTAAGGTTATTAGCTCTTTTGTGTGCACCTTGCTGGTGACAGGAAACACACCTGCAATGCTTCGAACACAGCTGAACAAAGGTGTGTGTACCTTTATGTTCTTGATATTACTGTAAAACCTCACTAGATAGTAGCCTATAGCATAAGTCACGTGTGATAGCCTCCCAGCTTAATTTTGTTTCAGATCATGTTGCAAAATCTGTGGTCACGAGCCACTGCTGAATTTATATATATATATATATATATATATATATATATATATAAATTCCTTGGACTTCCTCAGTACAGATGTACAGTATTTTTCTTGAGCATTATTTATCTATTTTAATTTTCCACCTATAGAACACATTAGCTTTGAGCTGACTTTGGTGCTTGGACCTCTAAATATATTGCATTTTGTTAATGTAAGTGCGATTTCCACTACTAACAAAATTGGGGGGAAACGAAAAACGGAAAAACAAACAAACAAACACACAAACAAACACATGGTCTCCCTTGCTATGCTTCCCGGACCTCACTGAGAGAACCACTGCACTGATAAACACATACAGCTATTACCTTTAACATTCTCATACACACATCACTATTACTTTCCTAATATTAGCACGTTCAGGTATTGAACACACACACACACACACACACACACACACACACACACACACACACACACACACAAATGCGCTCTGTGAACACACTGGAAGGAGCTGCTACCAAAATACGCACACTGCATTTCTATTTCTCTTTCCCTCACACACACACACACACACAATCACTTATTTCTTTGTGCTGTGATAAAATCTTACGGGTCGTTTCTGTCCAGATGACGGATCGGTTATGCAAACGAGGCAGAGATTGCAGTGTGTAGCACTGTGCCGTTATTAATCACTCTGTGGTGGCCCAATGCGCTCATGATGATAGGAACACACTGCAGTACTGACTGTGTGGCCACATTTGGCTGGTCCCCATGAAAGGAAATGCTTTTTTTTTCCATAAAAAAATATCTATTGGAGAAATAAAAGCGAGCATGTATAGGGGTTCACATTTGGTATGAAAGACCCGTTAGAGAAAAAATAAATGTACGTTTCAAACGTTACAAATGACGCATGATGAATGATTTTTTTCATCCTCGGTACGAATGGATGGAACAACAACTCATTCAACAACTCGTTCAACAACTCGTTCCTTTCTGAATCGCTCCATTTTCCAGACATTTGTCCTGTTCTTCTTCGCTGACTTTAGGCTTTTTGGTCCTTTTTTTCAGCTTCACTCTGCCAATGCTTTGAATCAGTCGAATAATAATAATAATAATAATAATAATAATAATAATAATAATGAAGTAGAAGCCGCACATATTTATAATGCACTAAAATTAAACGAATGTAGCTGTTAAATCGGTATTAGAGAAAGCATCACGTGCTATTTCACAGGTAGCTATAAAATAACTTTTTATATGAGTAATATTTATTTCCAGGATGTATGAGATTGTAGAAATGTAGAGCCTATTAACTGAAAGTGAGTGTTTGTGTACTGGAAGGGTTAATTTTGTGTCCTATAGCGTACAGCAGCGGAGTGTTTCAGTAAATCTGTGGAAGCAAAAACCTTCAGATAAATAATAAGGAATAAGACGGATTTGATTAATGTGGTGCTGCCGCATTTATATATTTCTTTATTTATTTATTGGTTAAAAGTATTTATTGGACATAAAAACAATAACTGCTCTTTCAGCTCTGTTTATTGTCTCTACGTCTAATATTTTATTTAATACTTTTATACCAATTATACGTTCATATTTACTTGTAATACGCGGTTAAGAGTATTTTAATATTGTGGAATTAGAATGTGTGTGTGTGTGTGTGTGTGTGTGTGTGTGTGTGTGTGTGTGTGTGTGTGTGTTTCATGTCCATGTTCATGCCCTGAAGTGTCCACAAGGTGGAGAGAAAGACACGCTACTCACTTCATCATTACACCATATTTCATATTCGGTATTTATTTATTTATTTATTTTTTAAAGGTATTAGTTAAGCTAAACTCTAGCAGTAGTCGGTAACACCAGCAGGTTAGTAATGACAAGTAATTACAAGACGACATGTAAACTCGGAGTGACCTGAAAAAAAGAAACTGGGTGTAAAAGTAGGAGTGTGAATACTTACACATGGGTTTTACTTCTTTATGTTTCATGCTTTAACATGACCTGTGACTAAACTAACATTTAATTTAATTAGACAACTGCATCAGTCAAAATACTGAAGCTAAACTGTGTAAATATCGCAAGGGTTATTATTATTATTATTATTATTATTATTATTATTATTATTATTATTATACTCTGATTCTAATTTGGTTCGCAGATATAATGCCGAAATTTATTTACTCATATTTATAATTATTACATCACTGAGACTGTATTTATGAATTTTTTAAATTTAAATTAATCATCTAAAAACCACGAGCGGGTTAATTAAGAATTACAATATAAGGATAAATAATTAAGGCAATAACCAAAGCAACTAAAATGCACACAATCCGTAAGGAATGAACATTTTTAGTTAAAGCACAATAATAATAATCAGGATTTTTTTTTTCCACACAGAAGAAGTGAAGTTTCCGAGCAGAGGCCCGACAGTGAAGTTCACTCACCCTCCACTTCCACACTTTCACGAAGAAACGATATTAATGTGCTGGAAGATGATGGCATTAAAATCTGAGAGTGTAAGCCGCCTTTAATGCACACACACGCAGCTCTATTCGTGTGCGAGCATTTCTTTCATTTTTTTACTCTTATAGTCTCTTGTCATTAAAGCAGAGCATTTTCCCTGTTGTTCTCAGCATCTCTATTATGATCAGCAGATCTTCTCTATTATAGGATTATAGGATTATAATATGCTCTGTAACTGAGCGCCATCTGAACTATCAAACTGCCCATGCAGTGAAAAAACACCTGGTCAATTCACCACGCAGACGAATCTGCTGCAGGAAATAATCTGTTGGTCCAAAAAGCTTGAAATCATGTCTATAAAGTCTAAATAGATCTGACCATAAAAAGTAAAAATGAATAATAATAATAAATAATTCGTAATTACTACTCCAACTACTACTACTACTACTACTAATAATAATAATAATAATAATACAGTATATACATTTTCTTGCATTAATATTTGCATGTCCTTTACTGTAACTTTCTTTGTTCTAGTCCTCAGTACCTGCTATTTTCCGTGCAGCACATTTTCCCAACACACCCAAAGGATTAACAAGAGTTTAAATTAAACTAAAGACCGCTGTGGTTTTCAGCGCCGAGTTCAACTTGATCATTTATTATTTATTTTTAATTAATAGGGAAATCTGTGTGATCATGCGGGTTGTCAATGCATTAGCACGTCATATAACCACTGTTCTGTGGTATAGTAATGGACTACATAATCAAAAATAAATAAATAAATAAATAAATAGGCGAAGTAATTCGAACGTAATAACATTACATTATTTATTATATATATAGTAAATATAGTGATACAGGCTACTAGATCATAGTCGGGTAAGTCATCATTTATGGCGCGTGCTCATGTACTGCATATTAAATGAACAGTAATACACTGCACCATGGCGCATAAAGTCTCCAGAGAAACTGGACGTTTCACACTAAAAGCGGTTCCTCAGCTGTGCAAAGCTGCAGGAGGTGAAATCTGTTGGTATGTTTATGCGTAGAAAAAAGGGACTAAGACAACGGGAAAGGATTTTAACTGGATTATTCTTTTTAGTAATTCACGTGCAGGCCTTAGAGATGGACTAGATGCTTTATTAAGTGTATATTTATATTTTTAAGTGTGTATGCATGCATATATATGCTGTTATGGAGTGTCATGCCTTATCTGTGAGATTCCTGCAATAGCACGGCAGGACTGTAGAGTCATAATGTGTATTTAAATTGTGGAGATATATATAAGACGTATGCGAGGCATGTCTTTACACACACATGGCACATTTCTGGTACCACCATCTGAAGTAGCATTTTTCCCATTTCACTGTGATCCGTGGCAATGACAACGTGACGCAATGTGAGAATCAGGATTAGAAAGCAGATTATATACAAGGCAAAACATTCAATAAACGCGTGTATTTAGAAATGTCCATACTACATGCACGAGCGCCATCAGTTTCTCTTCGCCTTGACTAATCTGGTGAAGAGGTAAAATGTGGATTAATGCTCATTTCAGAGTGAAGGTTAAGAGAGTTACGTCCCAAATCACTGATTACTTTCCTAGATAGCAGGCTACAGGAAAACAGCACGCTGCCTGCTCTTCAGTTCATGCTGTTCAGTACTCTGTAGTGCACGCGCACCCGATACACACACTGGCCTCTGTCTTACACGCTGCTTTCCCCATTTTGACTTTTCTGTTGTGCTTGTAAACAACGAGTCAGCCGCCTTTGCCTCGAGGTCGCGTTCGAGTATGCAAATGAGCGCGTGGCAGATGGTAATTTCTTTTCCATCCGGGTACTGGCTCGTGTACTATTTCGCCATACTCTTTAGTACAGATGATTTAGTGTGCATGGCGTTTTAGGGCGTTTCGAAGATGACGCGCGAGAGCCAATCATCCCCGTGCTCCGCGCAAGCCCTGGCCAATAGGAGACATGTAGTTTTTTTTTTTGGTGGCTGTGTGATGTCACTCACAGGTGAAAGTGGGGACGGTTAGGGCTGGCTCTGCAAGCTGTGTGCGTGGGTGTGTACGTGTGTGTGCGCGCTGTCTCTCTCTCTCTCTCTCTGGGACGTAGCAGCGCGCGGTAGCGACGTGGAACCGAAATGAAAGTCGCGCGCCACCGCCGATCGTGGAAGCATGTTGGAGTAGAAGGGCGCGTGACGAGCGGATAAGTGCACGCACCCAATACGAACTGGTCTCACTTTTCCATTTGACCTCAAGTGCCTTGTGGTAGGCTTATTATTATTATTTTTGTGCAATTTGTTGTTTTTGTTTGTTTGGGTTTTTTTTTTTTTTTCTTACGCGCGCGATGGCCGTGCGCAGCAGCTCCTTGATGCCTTTCTCCATTCAGGCCATTTTAAACAGAAAAGGGGAGGAAGAGCAGGAGGAGGAAGAAGAAGAAGAAGAAGAGGAAAAAGACGAAGAAGGAAGGCGCCGTCTGAAAGAGCTGGACATGTGTTTTTCGAAAAGTGCTTGCTGGAAAATATTCGGAGGAACGCACGAGGAGGAGGAGGAGGAGGACGCCCGCGAGGACAGGGGTAGGGGGCAGAGGGAGAGGGCGCGCGTGGCGGCGAGCCACCACAAGAGCTACGACTCAGACTCTGGGCTCAGCGAGGACCACCACCACGACCACCACCACCACCACCACCACCTCGACGACGAGCGCGAGGCGAAAAGCAGCTCGGTGCGCGAGCAGGGGGACGGCTGTGACTCGCGCGCGCTGGATGAGAGCTTTCAGGACGAGACGGACCGAGAGTCCACGGCTGCGGAGCAAGCACGGGAACTGAGCGACTGCGAGCTCTTAGCCAGCGTGTCCGGTAAGCGTCTCCCGCACGAGGCCATGTTCTCACTGGGGCTGCGCGAGACCCAGATGCTAAAAGAGCTGCTTTAACAAATCCAGCGGTTGAGTTTTAACTCTTGCACTTTAACTCTTGTTACCCTGTAAATCTCTCTGCAAATTCAAATTAAGAGTTCGTAAGTATTTCATTTTATAAGCAAGCATTTTAATACAAAATAGTTTTAAACTTTCCTTAAATGTCTAAGTGTATGCAGAAGTGCGCGTGCTTTACCAGTTCTTCGTTTACCTCTTTGCAAGTCAGTAACAGATTTTTTTTTTAAACATGAAGTAGGATAAATACGCAGCAACTGCTGTGTTAGGATTTATACAAGTCCAATTAGGCGCACAAAAGAAAAGCACTAAATAAAGTTATTTGAGCACCAAGATGTAATTTATAGTTTATTAATCCCGCCTTTAAATATGAAGCTCAGTGAAATCCAGATGCTGAGCTGATCTCAGTGTTGGAAAATGAGAAAATATTATTAGGCTATAATTGCACTTGGGAATATCAGAGAGAGAAACAGTCAGAGCAGACCAAATGTTTTCGACCTTCTAGTTAAAATGTAGCTGTAAATTATTTTTTATGTGGAAAGATTCACAGATTTAAAAAGTGATACTTGTAAAAGTCAAAAATGGTTCCTGGAAATATTTTAAGGGTTCTCGGGGTGTCTCAGCAGTGGAACCTTTCAAAGTGGCACCAGGAACTTTGTTGTGAAAATGAATGGTTCCTGATTTAAGTAGGTACTCTAAAAAGGTTCCTTATAAAAAATAAGTTATTGTATTTTTACGATAAAGGCATTCACGTGGGTATACGGTGGGATGAGATCAAATGGGTTTTAAAATGCAATTATCAATAAAACCACTTTAAAGCATTGGTTATATTTATTTTACCTGTTTTTTGGTGCAGACTGTAATAACGCGGAGGAGAAGGTCTCCGAGCAGCCCGGCGGAAAGCAGCGCAAGAAACGCTCTCGTGCAGCTTTCTCTCACGCGCAGGTGTTCGAGCTCGAGCGCCGCTTCAGCCACCAGCGCTACCTGAGCGGACCGGAGCGCGCGGACCTGGCGGCGTCGCTGAAGCTGACGGAGACGCAGGTGAAGATCTGGTTCCAGAACCGACGCTACAAGACCAAGAGGCGCCAGATGGCCGCGAGCAGCGCCGCGTCCGCCGCCGCCGCCGACCTGCTCCTGCCCGCCGCCAAGCGCGTGGCCGTCAAGGTGCTCGTGCGCGACGACCGCAGGCAGTACTCCCCCGGAGAGCTGCTGCTGCTGCGTCCTCCGCCGCTCCTCGCGCTCCAGCCGCCTTCTTCTTCCTCTTCTTCTTCCTCCCCTTCATCATACTGTTACTACTATCACCCGCACGCGTACTGTGCGCCCGCCTGGACCCTGTCCGCGTCCGCGTGCGCCGGGAACCAGTGATGCAGAAAAAAGAAAAAGGAAGAAGAGAAGTGTATTATTTTTTTTTTGTATGTTTGTCCGTTTGTTTATTTTTTTGTTTGTTTGGATTTTAAGCTCCTGACAAATGCAAAAAAAAAAAAGGAGGGAGACACGATAAGACACTGCGTTCAACTGTTTTAAGCTGAAACAAACCTAAAGACTAATGACATCACTTTATTATATTATTAATGTGATACTTTTTGGTATTATTATTGTTGTTGTTATTTGTATTTTTCCTGAATGTATATGGGAAGTTACGCGTTTCCGTTCTTTTGGGTTTTTTTTTTCGTTCAAAGCGTGCTGGAGAGCAGTAACGCGTCTCTTGCACACAGAGACAGACAGATGTGTAGGTGACCACGGTAAGACTCCAGCACTTCCGGTTTATCATCCACTTCCTGCGCAAACAAAACAGCAGTGTGCGTGGTCACGGCTGCAGACTTTAGTATTAGTGTAAAACGTTGTTGCTGTTTACAGACTGATAAAAGGACAGCGAACAGTAAAACACACATGTAAAGCTGTGTGTGTGTGTGTGTGTGTGTGTGTGTGTGTGTGTGTGTGTGTGTGTTTTGTACACTTTGTCATTGTTTGAGCAGAAAGGTTTATGATATTAAAGGCGTTTAAGTGACAGTTGAGATGTTGGGTGTCGTCACATTTGTGTTCAAGTGCACTAGATTCATGTGAAAAGGAAACAGGCGAAACAGTGACGCAGAATAAACGTTAACTACCTTATTAAAAACGCTTTTACATTTTCATCAGACTGAATTTCCCAGTTTGTTTTTTAATTCACCATGCCTTACCAATAGCTCAGAGATGTCTCGAGCTGCACTTGGTGTTTGTATTTTTTTTTTTAAATTAAAAAAAGGTCTGTAGCCTTTATAGACTATTAATTCCCAATGTTATAAGTAATAATAATAATAATAATAATAATAATAATAATAATACTTGCTCAACTTTGGCTAACGCATGAATGCCAAATGAATCCCTTTTAAAGAATAAATAAATAGAGCTTTATTTGCTCATTGTTCCTCACATAGCCAGATGTGTTGTATATGATGTTAGCCTGTCTGGCTATGAGAGTTAGAGTGAGTGTGTGTGTGTGTGTGTGTGTGTGTGTGTGTCAGGCTGATGAATGCGCCATCACAGGGCTCATGCGATATTTTTATGTTTTATGGTCCTGCGTGTGTGTCCTGCACATTTCTGTTTTCTGTGAAAGTGTTGTTAAGGTGATTTAAAGTCCCTGTACTGCTTTACTCGGTGATTTAATGCGACCCTGCACGCGCCGATGAGCTCCACAAGTCTGCCTCTAAGACAGAATTATATATAAAAAAAAAATAAAAAAAAAAAAAACACCAAGAAGCACAGGACCGGATTAGTTCAATTATAGGCCTAGATTTATCGTCACGGTTAAATAACATGGGTATTATCTAATTTATCCAGTCATTCAGTTCCTTATGGTGCTGAGGGTTTTTTTGTCATGTATAGATAGATAGATAGATAGATAGATAGATAGATAGATAGATAGATAGATTATAAGACGTTTCATTAGGCTCATAAATTAGTCATACTCCCAGTAATATTCCCAGTGACGCATTTTTTAATACCCAAATGAATACTTTGAAAATGTAACACTGGAGATTTCGCTCTATAAAATGCGATATAACAAATTAACCTGTACTGCACCAAACTACAGCTCGGTTACAATAATAATAATAATAATAATAATAATAATAATAATAACAGTCGCAGTTAATACGGCAAAATGTCCAGTTTATATCTTACAAAAAATATTATTATTATTAATATTATTATTATTGTTATACACCCTGGAATGCTAATAAAACACAGTGTTACCTCCTAAATTTAAATGAGCATTTACATGGTTTAGGTAAAACCTTTTTTTGTCCAGTTTGCATTGTATAAACAATATTGGCTGTCTAAAGCATAAATTCTTCGGACACTGTTTTGTCTTCTGGATATATTTGTGTATTGAGGTAGTACTTGGGTGTTCATATCTTTCAGATACATTTAGATACGCAGGATTCATCGTTGATTGTTTTGCTTTTTTTTTTCTTTTCTTTTTTAAACCAAAACCCGAAGATGACCGTAAATCAGTGCTGTGTGGGGTGTGAAGGAGCGTCGGTTCCTCTCGAGCAGCGCAATCCCATAATCCTGTGAAGTGTGAAACCAGTCGCTCTGACTGAAAAGTCCAAGTTAACAGTGTGTCACGTACCATTTTCTTTAGGTAGCCTAACAAATAACATCCATGTTTTTGTTTTATGGCCATATTTGCCTTAAAACCGTATTAGTTGTGAAGTAAATGAGCAATTTCTAGTCAGCATTTGTGTCGCGCGCTCAGCGCGAGGCCACTTGCTCTGTACCTCACGCTAGCTCACAGGATTAGCTGTGGGAATTCGCTTTGGCTTGTTATGAATAAATGAGTATTGTATTTTATTTACGTACTGTCAAGTAAACACGAATATATTTGACCTGACTGAAATCCTGGAAATGTATTTTGTCCTCAGGAAATATATTTTGTCCTCATCCGTTCAGCTCCACTACAACCGTTTGTTTGTTAGCTAAGCTAGCTGCTTTCATTAGTGTCCGTGACGGCTTTTAATTTTTCATCATGTTTCTGAAAGAAATTGTCAACAGAACAATTAACCAAACAGCATTAGCATCTACAACTGATATAGTTGCTCACCCCTAACAGATTTCTCTCCATTCTGGACACCTTTTTTTTGTTTGTTTGTTTGTTTTGTTACGTTTTTGGCGCTTCTATCGTTACGTAATGACGCCATAGGAGTTTACGCCATAATGACAATGTTTTAGCCTGTTTTTACAGAACTGAGTCCTTTCACTCCACAGCTGTTGTCCAGCGAGTGCTGCTTGGTTTACTTTTCTTAAATGAACATGACTGTTTTCTATGTTCATTTACACTCTCTAAAAAATTCTACGAGATTTGACATCCGTATGGAAACGAAAAACGGCACTACCATGAGAGGTCCTATATAGAAAATATGGAAGTTTATGTATTTTTCACCTGGAAACCTGAATATAGTATACCCTTAAAATATTTAAGGTACATAAATTGACCTTAATAAGCTTTTTTTTAGAGTAAATATTAAAAAGTACACCAGGGGAAAAATACATAGTTACTAAACATACAAAAGTTGTACCACTGAGGGTCCAAAGCAACAAGGAGTAGTACAGTTTAGTACCCTTTTATTTAGAGATGAACACACTATTTTAGCTACTCAGATATTGTTACTGATGTGTTAACTTAACTCTAACCTACACAGTACCAATGGCTGAACAAAAGTTTTAGGATGTTTCTGCCCTAAGAGTTTTACCACAAGTATTCTGAGAACACCATACTAATAATTTAGCATACATAAAGACGAAACTCCTCCCAGTATCACCTCAAGGGATTTTACTACACCACAGTGAACTAGCCTACAATTGTGGCTCTAGTAACCAAGATCTCTCAGAAAACAGCTGAAACCACCAAACTTAACAGTCAGTTGTAATAATAGCCATTATGGCAATTTCGATCATGGTACATCGTGGCTTCTCCTTGAAAATGGGAGTCAGCTATAGCCAGAGGAATCAATAAGAAGTCATATGTGAATTAGCTCCCAGCTGTTTTTATTAGCACACTATACAGAGTAATACTTGAGTAGGCTTCTACACCCTGTAAACAAACTGTATGTTGAATATGGACTTGTTTAGGCTTCAACTCCCTCATACACCCTATGTATCACAATATAAGTGCAGGGAATGAAATAATGGCTTCACAAATAATGGACTTAACCTCCTACATAGTGTTGTATGTCCATTACACAGGCATTAGAATTCCTTATTCCAATATATAGGTTAACTGCACTATACAAGGTATAAATTGAGTGTTTTTTGTACCCTATTTAGAGTATGGTGTCCAATCGAGAGGCATTTTGGTTTCAACTCCAGGCATTATATAGCGTGTATTGCCTCCAAACCCTACATAATGCACCATTAATCTAATGGTGAGGTATTTTGAAGTCTGTTCCCTACTCTGTATTTAGCCATTCCTTTCATGATCTGCCTGGTATACACCCTGAATATTTCACTCTTTTCTATTTTGATTAGTTTAGTAGAGAGGTATTTGGTACATAAGATCCCCATGATATGTATTAAATAATGACTTTTATATTCTACGTATTATACACTATAGCCTATATCTCAGACAGGCACCATTTGGGATTCAACACCTTGCTTCTAACATGTGAAATAACGCCTCCTATACATTCATTTATAGAAAAAAACTTAACTCTACAAGGGTTAAGGGTTCTAGACATATTCACTGCCCCCTGACAGGTTAATTTGCCGCACCTCACCACCCCTGGATACATTTCTTTCCAGATTTTTCTACTTTAGGTGTCCAGTAGCAAGCCATTTATAATTTAGCTCCCTATATTTGCACTACATGGCATATGGAAAAATGTATACACTATACTGCACTATGTCTGCAACAGGAAGTCATTAAGAATTCAGGACAAAATAACTACAGAGGATCAGTGTATGTGTGTGTGTGTGTGTGTGTGTGTGTGTGTGTGTTTTTCCTGAAAAGTCAACACCCATGTACTAGGTGTGTAGGACACAGTGTAAAACATTTCCACTTGAACGAGATTCTTCTTCATTATTACCAACTGACAAGAGAACAGATATTTTCTCCCCACTTATCTGTTGTACCATAAATCTGTCCAAAAGTGAGCGTGCTTGAAATGACACTATATTGCACGTTGAGGTGCAGTGAAGGCCTGGCGCCTTTCCCCCCTTTAAATTCAACCCCTATAAATAAGTACCCCGATGGTTAAACATTCCGGGAAAAGAGCAGAAATGACCGAGAGGGGAAAAAAACTCGAGTGAGGCCTAAAGACTCTATTGAGTGTGTTTAAGAGAGGGATAGAGAGAAAGAGCGAGCGAGCGAGCATGCGAGAGAGAGAGAGAGAGAGAGAGAGAGAGAGAGAGAGAGAGAGAGAGAGAGAGTGAGCTCAGTCGTGTCTGGAAATGATTCGCAGATGGAGCTTCAGTTTTTGCCACTCAAAATGGTATTGACATTGAGATCATGAGAGATCTTCACACACACACACACACACACACACACACACACACACACACACACACACACACACACACACTCCTCTTTCTTCCACTCACTTTCAATCAGGTTAAATTATATTACATTTTTTATTGGCACGACAATGGTGCATTTGTGTTCAGCTCATCTTAGAGTGTGTGAATATTCAAGAATTAAATAATTAAAAAAGAAGAGGAAAAAAGGGGAAGATTTTTTTAGTGAAGGAACAAAATAAATAAATAAAATTTCCCTCTCTCTCTCTCTCTCTCTCTCTCTCTCTCTCTCTCACACACACACACACACACACACGATTTTCTTTTTTGGGCATTAGTAAAAAACGCACGCGCGCATAGTCAAGTAAGCCCCCACCGCCCATCACCAACACACACACACACACACACACACACACACACACACACACACACACACACACACACACAGCCGCAGTATACTACACTTGATTTATATTAAGTTAATAATAATAATAATAATAATAATAATAATAATAATAATAATAATAATAATAATACTGCAGACTTGTGCGTTAGTATGTGACATGACCAATGTCCCGGTGATTTTCCCGCAGGTTTATCAGGCATTATGTCTCCCTCGTGCTCTGTATATTTATGCAGAGATTGGAGCCGTCAAAGGCAATCTGTGCACACACGCTAATAGAGGCGGCCTGACGGCGTAATGGCGCTTAATCAGAGCGATCATGTCGGCCCGCGCGAGCCCGGTGTTGTGCCAGATCGGGTTTCCCGTAATGTAATGTAATGGCGGCGAAATTGGCGTTTTTCCTCGCGCTCTCTGTAATCCCGCGCGCCTCCGCACCTGCGAGCCATTCCTCCTCTCCTCCTCTCCTCCTCTCCTCTCATCTCTGAGCGCTTTAATTCAATTACACTCCTTTAGGGAAAAAACACAAGGCACGAGCCGTTCTCTATTCCCGACAAGTGCAGGTAAGAGAGATCCCTCAGACAGTACATTAAATATGGTTTTAATAATAAAAGGCTATTCATTCTCGCTTATAACTGTTGTCCTAATGCTATTCATGCTTAACTTTTTTTTGTTTAAATCACTCGCATTCAAGAATATCTCAGATTAGCTTGTGTATTTATATACAGTTATTTTTTTCTCCTTTTTTGGATTTGCGCTTTTATATACAGAACACAGATGCGCTATCATATACTATATCCAGATAAATAAGCACAGAGCTTTTCTCTTCATGTTTCCCCACTTTTTACTTACTTAGCTAAGTGTGGACTATTCAGTGTTCATATTTACATTTATTTACATCAGATTAAATCTGATTTTTATATATATATATATATATATATATATATATATATATATATATATATTTGTTCTTTTTTGTTTAGTTTGTTTTCCTGTTACTTATCCTTAAGGATCTTATTTTTGTTTTTGCTTTTTGTTATGTGAGATACACACACACACACACACACTGTATTTTTTCTGTATTACATAATTTTTTTAAAAAGTGAAAAATGGTCTATAAGCTCCAGAACGTAGCTATGTGAAGTAGGCGGTATATTATTATTATTATTATTATTATTATTATTATTATTATTATTATTATTATTATTATGACGTGTACACTGGACAGAACGCATGCACGCGCACACCTGCTTGATTTTTCCTCCAGCTGCTCGCGCAGGTACATCTGCTTCCCATTACACACAGATCCGACACGCGCTTGTTTTAATTAACAAACCGCCGCGAGAATAATAATAATAATAATAATAATAATAATAATAATAATAATAATAATAATAATAATAATAATAATAATGCATTTACGTGAAAGACTATTGCCGTGTTTATGTGTTTATTTGTTTTTTTTTATCTATTTATTGATTTATATATATTTTGTAACACTTATCACTCGTATTTGCAAAGCGTGAAAGTCCTTAATCAGCGCTTAGTGAAATTAATCTGACCTGCTTATAGCTCATAGTAGATGCTGATATATTATATATAGAATATTTAACGCATCTACAAAAACAAATAAAAAAGAGTCGCGCATGTAACCGACCGGAAACCTGCTCAGGTTCATTATTTACTGGCAAATATAATATATAGATATAGATATAATGTGCAAAATATTAAAAGCAAATAATATTTGATTTGAACTGATTTTAAATTGTCCCTGATTAAATGCAGCTCGCTTGGACCTGCTCACTCCTTTAACAATCTTTCACAGACAGATGTGCAAGATAGTTCAATTATTCAATTAATATTTACATTTTCTATCATCTATTACATATATTTACTCAGACTTCACTAGTGACGTAATCCTCTTTCATTCTGTTTATCTCTATTTAAGTTATTGCTTCTTATTTGTAGTATTTTTATTATAATCTCTTGTATTTTATTCACTATGTTCGTTATTATTCTTTTCCTTGATAACTCTGTCTACTTGTGTATTGTGTAGTATAGTTTGTGCAGTTATTATAATATTAACATTATCATATTCATATATTAATAAATAAATATTAATAAAATCATTAAGTCTATTATTATGAGACCCCTGAATTTCAGCTATTTCCATTTATTATTATTATTATTATTATTATTATTATTATTATTATTATGAACATGTTTGTGATTTAAGCTTCACAGTTTAAGAAAATCAGATTATGAATTATGATATTTGACTGCAGTAAGCATGTTTTTTTCATGACACTTAACATTTCAGGTCTGCCCGGGACACATGCTCAGAAATGTTTAGGAGAAAAAACGCTACACGTTTCCACTAACGTGTAAACCTTCTGCTCACTTTAATCACGGGACTCAGATGTAAAGGGAAAAAAGGGAAAAGTTTAATATATGAGGCCTAACCGTATTACAGTCCTATAAAATAAATCTAACCGAGTTTACTTCATCGTGCTGTTTTATATTAAGCAGGTTATTTTATTTGGATAAGTACACTGGATATCTATGTTTTAAATACATTTCACATTGCAATGTGTGCTAGATAGATAGATAGATAGATAGATAGATAGATAGATAGATAGAAACTCTGATGCATAAATACTCCACATTATTACACCGATTTCAAGTGCTCTTGCCTTGGCTAAGTGCAGCAGTGCGCTCCTGTAAGAGCTGAGTGAAGAGTTCAGTCTGAAGCCCGTTGGTCCTCCTCCTGCGGGGAAACTCACAGCGCTCCTGGGGGTAAAAGGGCTCATGGTACATGGTGCTGTTAGGGGTGGTGCAGCTGCTGGTGAGCTAGTGTGTGGATTTTAAAGAAATCATAATAATAATAATAATAATAATAATAATAAATAAATAATGAAACGTCTTTCATCTGGTAACAAACGTTTCCTTACACCAGACGTCATAAAACACTTCAGCAGTCAGTGTGAGCTGGCCTTTGTGCCAAGGCGTTTTATAAAACATGTGCTGTATATGATCTAGATATACATTAACTAACCAAATCAACACGTGTACCTGAGCTAACACGTAAAGTAAACCTCGCACCTGTTTAGCATGATAGATAGATAGATAGATAGATAGATAGATAGATAGATAGATAGATAGATAGATAGATAGATAAGAAATAATTCATCCCAAAGGAAATTTTCGTGCGACATGCAGGGGAAGCCTCGCACCAGTTTAACATGGTGCAAATTGCATGCATAGACAGACAGCCAGACAGACAGATGTGTCTTGCTGACAGACAGAGACAGATGTGTTTTGCTGACAGACAGACAAATGTGTCTTGCTGACAGAGACAGATGTGACTTGCTGACAGACAGACAGACATACAGATGTGTCTTGCTGACAGACTCAGACAGATGTGTCTTACTGACAGACAGACAGATGTGTCTTACAGACAGACAGACAGATGTGTTTTACTGACAGACAGACAAATTTGTCTTGCTGACAGAGACAAATGTGTCTTGCTGACATAGACAGATGTGTCTTGCAGACAGACAGATGTGACTTGCTGACAGACAGCCAGACAGACAGATGTGTCTTGCTGACAGACGGAGACAGATGTCTTGCTGACATAGACAGATGTGTCTTGCAGACAGACAGATGTGACTTGCTGACAGACAGCCAGACATACAGATGTGTCTTGCTGACAGACACAGACAGATGTGTCTTGCTGACAGACAGACAGATGTGTCTTGCTGACAGACAGACAGATGTGTCTTACAGACAGACAGACAGATGTGTCTTGCTGACAGACAGACAGACATACAGATGTGTCTTGCTGACAGACAGACAGACAGACAGATGTGTTTTGCTGACAGACAGACAGACAGACAGACAGACAGACAGACAGATGTGTCTTGCTGACAGACAGACAGATGTGTCTTGAAAGTAATGACCGAGAAGAGAAAGTATATTTTATATTACTATAATGGTTCAATGATATAATGGAGATTGAATTGTACTGTGCTACTGCAATTCATTAACACTAAACAGTATTAAAATAACTAAATAACTAAATAACTAAATAACTGTAATCATACACTGCTATAAAACCGGATATTTGTCGCTGAAGCTGCTCGAAAGCACGCGCACACTCAAACAATCCATTCCCTCATTCACGGCTCCTGCAGGAACCTTGTGGTTTCCTTGGCAACGAGGAAGCGTCATGGCGGACGAATCCATTTCTCTCCTGTGGGTAGGAATACAAATGAAAGAGCCTAAAACTCATCGAGGGTCTATTTGGAGACATGTCTACGCATATGTACTGTCGATTTAATGTATGTACTGAGCATACAGTTGTTTAATAAAAGGCACTGACAGCGCAAATGCCGTTATTAGTTGTCCTAATATTGCAGTGTTCTACCCCGAATGGTTGGGTCCAGTCTCCGGCTGTTTGAGTGAACATGGCGGCTCGTTGCTCAGTACAAATTGTTATATGATTACAACCTTACTTTGCCAAGCATCTTACTGATTTCACTGTTTTATCGTATTTACCTGTGTGCTTACTGTACATATATACACACTCATACACACCGATAAATATGTCGGATTCGGAGGAAGAGAGCCAGGAGCGGCAGCTGAAGATGGTGTTAATCGGAGACGGAGCTTCGGGAAAGGTGAGGAGGGATTTACAGCAGCTTTGGCTGGCGTGCTAAGTGCTAATGCAGCCTTAGCTAATCTGCGTGCTTTCCTATATTAGTGTGCAATTATATATCATAAAATGTGCAGATGAAGACGGGGATTCCTTTGCCTGGATTAAAAAAGATTGATCTAATCTACATGCTGCACCGTGTCCCCTTATTTAGCTGTTAAAACATGGATTTTAGGAATATGGGCCAGAATCCGAATCAGAATCCCATTTACTAGATATATGGAAGTACACAGACATGTAACATGGCACATCAGTGAAAGAGCAGATCATGTGCAAACAAGCAACAGTGTGTAAACATAAACAGAGAGACACACCTACCAGAGTGCAGATTTAATCACAACACAATAAGCACAACAAAATACAAACATCCACATACAGCACTATATGGGGAAAGATATAAAGGGAAAGTTCTACTGAACAGAGTAAAGTTGTAAAATTGTCTATGTAATGTCAGTACCAGATTAACTAGCTGGTCAATTAATCTATAAAATATGATCAGGCTGTTTTAACAGATTCCTTTTAATTATAACGGATAACGCAGCAGCTACAGGTTAATGAACAAGAGGTCTACCTTTTACAACATTACAGGTGTACATGTCAACAGTGGCTGTTTAGAGTTTTTAACGGCTGTTTCGTCAAAGTCTAGCCACATTTCTGTTTGTTTCAGTGTCTTAAAAAAAATAAACACGAGGTAGCGCTACTCACCATGTCCATGCACACACTACTTTGTTAAACACTGTTTGTATACAAATGCTACATGCAGTTTCTACTAAGAGACCAAATGGTTGGAAAAGAATTGATTTCAGTTTCTACTGCCAAGTGGTGCCTAGATTTTTCAGGGGAAAGGAGCTAATGCTCAATAGAATGTCGCCAGATATCAGTGGAAGCTGCCAGATGATGGTGTAGTTATGATGTCATAATTTCATATTCATTCAATCATGGTCATTTGCATTAAAATGTTATATGAAATTGAAAGATTTTCTGAAGACACTCACAGTAGAATAGAAAAGAATAGACTTTTATAGAAGAAAAGGCTTTGGTCATGGCACCACAAACTAACCATTTACATATTTACAAAATGCTGTAATCTCTATCAAGCATGTGGGTGGTTTGTAGTAATGGTAAACAGCACTTGGTCTTTGGGAACAATGGAGATCAGTAATTGGTCTTTGGGAACAATGGAGATCAGTAATTGGTCTTTGGAAACAATGGAGATCAGTGATTTGGTCGTTGAGAACAATGGAGATCAGTGATTTGGTCTTTGGGAACTATGGAGATCAGTGATTTGGTCTTTGGGAACTATGGAGATCAGTGATTTGGTCTTTGGGAACAATGGAGATCAGTGATTTGGTCTTTGGGAACTATGGAGATCAGTGATTTGGTCTTTGGGAACAATGGAGATCAGTGATTTGGTCTTTGGGAACAATGGAGATCAGTGATTGATCTTTGGGAACATAGGCTTGCAACTCAGTCAGGCCTTACCCACTGGTAGTGAGTTGAGTGAACCTGCTTTCTCAGCTCGTATCACCAGCAGCTGTGATGTGAGCTGGATAGCGCTATATTACTGTCTGCTTAAAAGCCTTTAGATTTTTTTAGAAATAAAGTTGATCTAGTGATAGTGAGGCTAAGTTGGCAACACAGAGCTACAGGTAAATGAACAAGAGATGTAGACATCAGCAGTTAGTCCAGAAACATTGCTGCTTATTTTAGTGGATTTAAAGAATGCAAAGCAGAGCTACTCACTGTGACCACACACGCACTACAGTGCAGCTACATTACGCAAAATGCAAACAAGAATTCATAATAAATCTCATGTTTAATAAAGTGTACAGACTACAGCCTGCACTAACGTGCAGATATTATGTTGTCTCAACAAGAGATGTGCATGGAACACTTTAAATGAATTTATTTGGTTCTATTTCCAAAAATATAAACACTACTAGCCTGATTTAAACCAACACAACCCTGACCAGGCAGTTACTAAGGAACGCAAGCAACATGAAAGTAAAACCGCTCATCTCATGCCCTGTGAACCTTTCTGGAAGCTTTCTAAAGACCAGAAGTGTTCCTCCTATTTATATCTGTATTTGGATCAGTTTAGAACACATCTGTTCAATCTCAATAATGTATTTCTGTTTGGTTACACCCTTAATGTCCATATTACTCAGTGAGAACAGTAACAGCTGTACAGTGTCCACAGGTTCATTAGTTGTTGTTGTTCTGTCGGCTGCTCTTGTTAGGGGTCACCACAGAGGACCAATTTCCATTGTCTGCATGTTGATTTTGGCGCAGGTTTTACACCGGATGCCTTCCTAACGCAACCCTCGCCATTTATCCGCACTGGGACCGGCACTGAGAGTGCATTAGCCTGTGTACCCCCAGTGGCTGGGGTTGGTGCCCAGCTTGGTCCTGAGATTAAGGGTCTCATGCTCTATCAGCTGAGTTAACCGTGCACCCTAGCAGCAGGTTCATTACTACCAGTACTGAAACATTGTACTATCCTAGTACATGGTACCTTCATACCTTTTCACTGTCAATATTCTGTGCAAGTGACTGACTGACAAACATATATGCCAAGAAAAGCTATTAAATTAAATCGAAAGCTATTAAATTGACTGCAATGGACTACAAGGCAGTCAATTTACAGGTCTAGTAGCTGTCTTCATATGTGATAAGTGAGGATACGGAAAATTGAGGATGGGAAATTAAGCTTTATTTATAAGCTAGACAGCTAGTCTAGCTGGTTTGCTGTCTGCATATTAAATTGATCATTGCAGCATTTGGCTCTGGGTTAGGCCTGGCATGCTTAGTACGATATTTAGCCAGGATTTATACCCAATTTGCTTATGCAGACAAATTTTCAAAATAGGGAGTGAATCTCCAAATGGAAGCTGGATGGGAGCCTAGTGTGGTCACAAGTGAGGGGGATAAACGAGTCTGGGCACAGATGATCCTGTGGTGTGGGAGGGTAAACAAATGTGGGCGCAGATGATGCGGTGATGTGTGATGGTAAATGAGTGTGGGCACAAATGATTTGTTGAAGGGGAAGGGTAATTGTGTCAATCATGAGCCTTCGAGTCTCACCCCAGAATTATCAGAGGCCTCAATATATATTTTCATATTTTCTGTTTTTACTGCTGAAAACCTTCACAAGTTTGTGTAGTGTGATTGGACAAATGATGCAACATCCAGTGACACAGCTAGTAGCGAAAGATATCCAACATATCCAGCTGGATCCGCTACGTACAGATCCGTCTGTCTCCTGAAGACATCAATGTTGTGTTCATGGTGCCTTGTAAGTGGTAATTTGCAAGTTGTAATAACATCATTTCCCACCTTGGCACGTTTGATATGTGAAGTGGGGGATTAAAAAAAACATGGACGCAACATTTTGGACTGAAATTGCAGTATGGCAACAACAGCGGACAATAAGGAGTAGTATTAGCAACAAGCTAGCCGTCTAAGGTTAGTGATAACTCTACTGTTGATTATTACCTTCTCAAAACAGTGATTAGTATGATCACCGTATTAGATTTAACCAAGTACTGTGTCTGTGTATTAAATGATGTAAGTAGCCATGTTGATTTGATGTCTCTCACTAATCAGGGAAGGAACTGGTAGTTGAGAAGACTACCCCAAGTTGACGAGTTGAAAAGTCAAACCGATGGGGCATTTTTTGGTGTCTTTTACCTGTCGTAGGTGAGGAAGTACAAGTTGCAACTTCGCCTCAAACCATGAGTACATCATGAAGACTCGTATAATGATCCCATGCAGAATGATTATAATTACTACTGATGTCCTTACTTAAAAACTTTACTTAACAGAAATGCCCATAAATCTTTTCCCCGCTGAATAGTCCAGGAGTTAAAAGTTTATTTAATGACATATTTTTTTCCTGTCTTCCATAATTTTCAGCTCAGTATTACATTATTGTCATATTTCTTTCAGAAACGGCATATCTAATTTTTATTTGAAGTCTAACATTGTGATTAAACTGTACACCTGATAAAACTTTTGCAATTTAACATCTAGCAAGTACTAGACTGTACTTACCCCACTTTCAAATTACCTAAACACACACACACACACACACACACACACACACACATGATCTTTCCCAGGCTCTTTCCAAGTGTATCAGTAGCAGACAGTATAAGTGATGAGTGGATTACAGGACTGAAGGCTATTTTTAACAAAGATAGGCTGTGTTTTAATCTATCTGTCTTTATAAACCTGTTAATGCTCCCTTCAGCTTTAGCCCTCTCTCTCTCACACTGTGTGTGTGTGTGTGTGTGTGTGTGTGTGTGTGTGTGTGTGTGTGTGTGTGTGTGACCGGAAAAGTGAACCAAAATGAAACAAATCCCTGAGAGGAGTGGACAAATCATAGTCACTAGCTAAACCACTAGGCACATGAAAGCGCTGTGTTGAACTAAAATTAGCATTATTCTAGTCTAATGTAGATGTGTTCCTACCTTAATTGTTCAGTTTCTCCACATACTAAAAACCATACGGAGACTGTTCTGGAGTTTTATTTTAAGCAATTTGTCAATTAGAAGTTTCTTTTTGCATTTCCTTTTTGCAAGGCACTGGCTTCAATGTTATTGGCACCTGGATGGCAGACACTTGCAGAAGGATCTTGGACAACTTCTCTTCACATAGCCTATGCGTCATATTGTTGAAAAATTGGTGCATGGCCAATTCTTAAACTCCTGGCACAGACGGCCAGTTTCTGAGCTGGTACTAGAGGAATTGGTGATGCCATTTGATGCAATCCTCAGAAAAATCATCAATGATGCAAAATCATATTTAACAATATTTATCAAGTACATGCCCTTGTACATGGTCCCTTTATTTGTCATGCCAATGTCGACACACTCCAATATGAGGGCTGCTCTTTTATTCAAGGGGAAACAGGAAATGGTCAAAGGCAACAATAGTTTCTCGAGATTGACAGCAAAACTGCTTTAACCTCTTCACACACACACACGTTCACCCCTAGGGAGAATTTAGAGTATCCAATTCACCTGTCGCCACGGGAGGTGCGAGTAGAACCATGTGACACAGGGAGAACATGGGAAACACCACACAATTAGTAACCAGAGCTCAGGAGAGAACCCCAGACCCTCAAGCTCTGGGACATAAACACTACATGCAGCACCACCATGCCACCCTGTAAAATACTTGTCTTATTATTTAACAAACAGGTTCATATTAGAATGATTTCGAATGGCTAGGTAAGTACAATACCAGTCAAAGGTTTGGACACGCAATACATACAGTTTCCAGTAGTGTGTGTTTCAATAGTAGTGCCAATAATTCTGGTACTGTCTGTAAATCTGGCAAAGGATATATAGATAAATATATATATATAAATGAATAGAGAGAAGAGAAAGAGCATGCAGGGAGCAAGCAAGACAGATGGATAGACAGTGAAGTAAAAGTAAAGCAGTAAAAGTACTTAGCAGAACATTTTATGTCAGAACAAAGAGGAAATATATTTCCAAAACCCACTTAAGGGCAGTAATTGAGTATTTCTGCTACGTTACACTGAGGTGCAGCTCATCTCGGCACACAACGATCCTTACGCAGAACCCACTTTTGTTGAGTGTTGTGGTTCAGCTGAGGATTGTGTTTCTGCAGCGTAACTGCTGTGTGTGAACACACCACCATGCCAAACCTCTGAGCTACAGTGTGTGTGTGTGTATGTGTGTATGTGTGTGTGTGGTTATCAATAACCATGTGTAGGCTTCTCAGTATGAGTCAACACTACTTTCCCAGCGTTGGAGTAATGGAACTTAACCAAGCACACACACAGGGTAGTGTGGTGGTTTAGTGTATACCGTTTTATAGTGTCTTTTGGGCTTGGTTGTTCATTTGTGGTGTTTCAAGGCAGAGAGTGGGAGTTGTATGTGGTTGGTTCCCTTGTGTAGGCTCTTTTAGTACAATTAGGCTCTACACACACACACACACACACACACACACACACACACACACACACTTGCAGTCACCCATGGATGGCATTATAAATTGTGCAGTAGTGTATTTTTTTATACTGGTACCCATTAAAATTTAATTACCCCCTGTAACTTTTTAGTTAAACTTGAAATGTTCTGAAAATTAACATAAAACAAACATCATCAGTATTTCTGCCTCCATAGCATATCTCTGGTTCAACTACAAGAGCGGACAATGTACTCAAGTACCAAGACACGACACAATAGGCAAATAAGTCAAGCTATGTTATCACTTTCTGATGATGCTCCCCCACTCACATTCTGCTTAGAGAGAGACCCCCAGGTCTGCATGGGACTATATATTTAATCCCAGTCCTGCCTGCTCCCATCCCACCTGCTCCAGGAAACACTCCCGACCAATCCTTTCTGCTCCCACAGACAATCTTGACCAATCCTGCCCGCTCCAGCAGAAAATTTAACCAATCCCACCCATTCCCATGGACACACTTGATCTATCCTATCTGCTCTCACAGAAAGTTTGACCGATCCCCCCGACAATCTTGAACAATCACGCTTGCTTGTGCAGACACTCTTTACCAATGATACCCACACTCTCAAATAGTTTGACAATTCCCACCCCCTTCCACATACTCTTGACTAATCCCACCAATTTGCGTACAAAATCTGACTAATCCCACCGACTTAAACAGACTCTCTTGTCCAATTGCTCACCCTTAAAGTTTGACCAATCCTGTCTGCTCCCTCAAAAAGTTTCAAAAAGACCAATCCCACTGGTTCCTGGAGAAAGTTTGACCAATCCCACCTGGTCCTGCAGACACTCTTGACCAATTCTTTCTGCTTGCACAGAAAATTTGACCAATCCCACCCACTCCCACAGACACTCTTGACCAATTGTGTCTGCTCATGTGGACATTTTGACCAATCCTGTCTGCTCCCACAGAAAGTTTGACCAATCCCACCCACTCCCACTTTTCACTCTTGATCCCACTGGCTCCAGCAGAAAGTTTGACCAATCCTGTCTACTCCCACTGAAAGTCTGACTAATCCCATCGGCCCCTGCAGAAAGTTTAACCAATCCCGCCTGCTCATGCAGACACCCTTGACCAATACCATCTGCTTCTGCAGAATGTGTGACTAATCTTGGCCACTCCCAAAGGAAGTTAGACCAATCCTGCCTTCTCTTTGAGAAAGTTTGACCAATCCTGCCTTCTCTTTGAGAAAGTTTGACCAATCCCGCCTTCTCTTTGAGAAAGTTTGACCAATCCCGCCTTCTCTTTGAGAACGTTTGAC
Organism: Pangasius macronema; assembly: GCA_037577455.1. Taxonomy (NCBI): domain Eukaryota; kingdom Metazoa; phylum Chordata; class Actinopteri; order Siluriformes; family Pangasiidae; genus Pangasius; species Pangasius macronema. The sequence continues at coordinate 17,429,111 of CM074957.1, read as the reverse complement.
CAGTCCTGCCTTCTCTTTGACAAAGTTTGACCAATCCCACCTTCTCTTTGAGAAAGTTAGACCAATCCTGCCTTCTCTTTGAGAAAGTTTGACCAATCCTGCCTTCTCTTTGAGAAAGTTTGACCAATCCTGCCTTCTCTTTGAGAAAGTTAGACCAATCCCGCCTTCTCTTTGAGAAAGTTAGACCAATCCCGCCTTCTCTTTGAGAAAGTTTGACCAATCCCACACACTCCCACACACACTCTTGACCAATCCCACCCACTCGCACAGATATTCTTGACCAATCTGTGACCGTTTAGTAAGATTTCAGCCAGGGGAAAGACTTCAGGACAGAAGATTTTGCACTTTCCGATTTCTCAAGAACATGACAAAGCTGTGTATTTTGCCTTAGTTAATCCAGTTTTGTCTGACTCTCTCTCTCTCTCTTTCAGCTGATCACCTGGAAAATAAAATTGAGCAGGTCAGGAAGTGAGCACATGGCACAGGCCTGATGACTGACAGCATACTGACCATACGATTAAGAGAGTATGTGTGTTTGTGTGTGTTTGCTTCACATTGAAAATAAGTGTGTGTTCAAGATGGCAGATGTCGAGCTAACTCAAAAAGTAACAGCAGTGAGAAATAAACATGGTGGTAGATGAAAATGTGAGCATATGAGAGCGTGTGTTTGTGGCCATTAATAAATGTTGTGGAGTGTGGGAATATTCAGTATTCGATATGAATTAAGTGTGTGTGTGTGTGTGTGTGTGTGTGTGTGTGTGTAGTTGGACTGATGTGAGACATGAAGTTGGAGTCACTCTGTCATCGGTCAGAATGGATACTGGCACTGCATAGAGCTCTTTGCCTTTTCCCACACACACACACACACACACACACACACACACACACACACACACACAGCCTACACTCTACAGTGTCTGTGTTTTTGAGTGAGTGGTACGTTGAGTTATGTGGTGTGTGTCGGGCGTGCACACTCACTCACAGCTGTACTCTTAATAGGCTCTGATGTTCTGCATTAAGAAGCTGTCAATCAAAAGTGATGTCATACTCAGATACTAACCACACTACACACACACACATTGACACACACTCAGCGTGGGAAGGCCTGCGTCAATTTTTTTTTTATTTAGCTCACTGGCAGAAGAACCAAAGTGACCAGAGTGACCGTGTGTTCCAACAGAAACATGGACAGCCGTGTGTGTTTTGAAGAGTGTGTTTTAAAGTGTGTGTTTTCGTTGGCATGAGCTACGCTTAAAGGAGGATTTGTTTGCTCACGATGTCCTTTTAGGTTTCACAGAGCTGAGCACAGAATAATACAAAAATAATATTTTTGTAAACTGGTATATTACAAAATAATATTTTGTAATAAATAAGAAATTACAACTAAAGTGAAACTACAAAGAATGCCTCTGGAAAGGGCTAAATTGAAATAAAATGTAGACATGAAATCATTTCCGTGTTTGCTTTTATGTACGACATTAGTGTGAGGTAAGTTCGGTGTGTAAAATGGTGGCTGGCATAAAGAGACTGAGTGCCCATTTTATGAGGTTTTTAGCTAGATAGCTATTTGTTTACTTTAGGGATTCTCAACACTCTCAGCTAGCCCTCTAGCTAACACTCTCAGCTAGCCCTCTAGCTAACACTTTCAGCTAGCCCTCTAGCTAACACTCTCAACGCTAGCCCTCTAGCTAACACTCTCAACGCTAGCCCTCATTAGCATACAGTTCACCATGGTTTTTAAAAGCTTAAAAATGTTTCCTATTGATTTCAGTCAGGCACCCAAGTGACCTTTGTGAAAACTGGTGATTACTCCAACATGGCAGTTCGCTTAGCGACATCTGAGAGAAATCATATTTCCGATTGTTCTGGTTTGTCACAGACAGCATGCTAGCTGGGTGGCTAGCTATGCCTCATTTTCAGTTAAATAACAGGGAGGAGTCTTTTTGGCACCGAGAGTGTTCTTATATCTTAAAATGTTCTTAATCTGTTATAGCAGAACGCAAACCGAATAAGCTGTGTAGTCACATGAAGGGGCGTGGCTAAACAGGTGTGACTTAGTATTGACTTACTTTTAATTTCTTCTGTTTTAGTGGATTTATCCTTCTCACTCTCTCACTCTTTCTGTTCTTTTCTTTCCCTTCCTCTGTCTGTCTCTCTCTCTCCCTGTCCCTCTCTCTCTCTCTCTCTCTCTCTCTCTCTCTTTCTCTCAATCTCTCTCAGACGTCACTCGCCACTCGTTTTGCGCAGGAAGCTTTTGGGAAGCAGTACAAACAGACGATAGGGCTTGATTTCTTCCTCAAGAGAATCACACTGCCAGGTGAGACACACACACACACACACACACACACACACACACACACACACACACACACACACACACAGTAAGGTTTCACTCTCAGCACTGAGGGAGGTGAAAGTGAAGTTGACGGAGCTCAGAGTCATTAACGCTTCTCTCCAACCTCCACATGCACATTGCAAGTGTATTATGTCGGTGAACACAAGTGCAGTCACTAAGAATTCTGCCTGATTTGCCAAAGGCTGAGTCCCATTTTACACATTTATTACGTGGTATTAAGCTTCACAAATATTCCACAGACTTTAAAACTCTGTGTGGTTCAACATTTTGTTTCTTTCTTTCTCCGTTTTTTTTACTAAACACTGTAAAGCACAGTGAGCTGAATTTTCCGTTCCGTGTTAATAAAGTATTATTATTATTAGGACAGGATTAGGAACGAGTACATCAGAGGGACAGCTCATGTTGGACGTTTGGGGGACAAAGTTAGGGAGGCCAGA
>CM074957.1:17322521-17327681 GCA_037577455.1 Pangasius macronema | reverse complement strand
TACTTGCACAATCAGGGTCACGTGTTAAACTGAGACAAGGCCGTTCCTGCCATTTGACTTACATAGAGACGTGTCAATGTAGAGAAATGTTAATTCAAGCAAACGTTGCGTGTAGCTAACCATAGCTAACTGCATACCATGGCATTAATGTTTGTTTTTAAATTACACTTCACACAAATGAGCTTGGCTTCACAGCTCCAATGCTTCAATCCTTCAGCTTCAAGTTGCTGTCTGCGAGAAGTTTTGCATGTTCACCCCATATTATCAGCACTGTAGTTTTTGCACGTTTCTTCCTGTGTAATACACACGAAAGGCAATATTCCTTACCAATTAATTAGGGGTCCAAGCACCAAAGGTGTTTTTGCATGAGTTTTATTTATCCTTAGTCTTATTCATTTCCCCCCATAAAAATAAATGTCCAGACCAAACCATAAGTCGTAGAGATGTGAAACTTGGTCAATAGATAGTACTACCTCCTGCTCCTTAGCCAAGAGAGATGGGCCTAATTGCCCGAATTGTGGGGCTACAGCACAAGGTTTATCATTTTGGCCATTCTATGTCCCACAACCAAAATTATTTTACCCCTGATTCTTTGGGTTCTCCCAAACAAAAATCTTCAAAAACCATTTAACTTTGCCATGCAACTTCTGAACCTCCATAATTATCAAAAAAATGTTGACAAATGTCAACCACCACATACTAATCATTCCTAGCAGGGTGGAGGCTAATTTAATCAGACAGCTGAAACTCATGACTGGTAGCACAGATTCGAACGAGATCATAAAGTTAAAGTTTAGGGCAAGGTTATACATAGGGGACGAAGCTAAGCTCAGATAACTGTTTCTCAGGAATCATAAATCTGATCAAGCCCAAATTTGGTGATGACACCTTTATTTAAAAAGGCATGGCTGCCATTGTCCAATCAGATTTCAGCAGGCATGTGACAGGGTGACCACTGAGATATTGTCATGAAACCTGAATGGTAGAACCCTCTAGAAACCCCACTAGTAAATGATGCAATCTCACTCAAATTGGCCATTGAACACAAAAAACAAGGTAGAGAACATTTTGTTCTACATGTTTCGACATACATAGAGAACATTTTATTGTACATGTCAATTTAAACCCCGTTGCTCGTCCTGCCCTTTCAAATTTTGCGATAGTTTGCATATTATGCAAAACATACTTCTGCAAACTAGACCTGGGATTTTCACCCGATTTTCACAAATCATATGTCATATTACTCATCCGAATCTGAACCTCAGTAATGATCAAAAACACGCTCAGATTCGTAAATAACATGGCTGTTACATGGAAATCAATTCTAATGGGATTGAGCTTGGTTTCAGATTGATGCCAAACATGGCTGCCATTAGCAGAACAGTTTTCAGCAGGCATTTCACATGATTAGCATTGAGCTACCATCACAGAAATTGATATTTATCTGCTCTAACGTGGCACGAACTGGCCACTGGGAGCAATATTTGTGAAGATTTATCCGATTCCACGGATTGCCACTTGCAGCTACCTTTTGCGTGATCATTTAATGTGTCATCACGACAATTTCTGTCTTTATTTACGCTCGAAGTAGAATTGAAACTATCCTAAAAACAGGAACTATAAAATTCAGGGTACTTATAGTTAACATATTGCAAAATTTATGACTAAATTACAGTAATTTGAAAATGTTTACATTATAGAGCTATATCCTGATTAAAAATACCACTGGTTTAAATTTTTACTGTTTAGGTAACAATCAGGAGAAGTGAGTAGTGCTGAAATGCACAAAACTGAAATGAAACCTACATGAATGTTTTTTTATCCACAGAACCCTCACATGAGTATGTGTACCTGCATATATTAAAAAGATTTAAACGCTTGATAGCTAACTTTAACAGACTGTAATAATCTTAGACATACTGTATAAACCTTTAATACGCAACAAACCTACAGGTAGAGTGTGTGAGTTAACAATTTGGATTAAAGTACTAAAATATCAGAATGTATCTTATCCAGTGTGTATTTGCGAGCCACTCAGTGACGGATTGATATTTACTGTACATCTCGCATACTTTTTTTCTCAAACGAATAAGGTAAGTTGCGGTAAGAAAGTCTGTTACACGGAGGTGTGTTCTTAAAACACCCAGAGTTTCAGATCAAGATCTGTGTTTAAAAAAAAAGATAGAGTGACAAGAACTGAAACCAAATTGTTAAACACTGTTTCTGCGCTTAAATTGCCACTTGGTTAAGAACTTTTTTTTTTTTTTTGCACGATATTGGCTTTAGCCCTGAGCGCAGCTCCGCCGTTTGGCACTAATGACTATATCACAGTGAAACACATTTTGATCCTTTCTGCATCCTCATTCTGCAATTGTCATATTACTTTAAACTGTGTGAAATAGTGAAAAACTCCTTTCCTGAGAGCACTAATCCTGAAAAACCCAGCAACATCCAATACAGCAATGACACACAGAGCCTCCTTCGTACACAATCGGAAATCGGAGAGACCAACCAGCGACATCGTACTACCCGTCTCGTGGCTTGTGGGAGAAAATTGGCAAAGACTAAACTGGGACGAAAATAGGCGAGGAAACCTAACTTTTGAAATTAAGTCGCCAAATCTGAAGTTTGTCTTATGTCAATAGTTTGTGTTTTATACTTTGGAGTCTGGTGTCTAGACTCTGGATTCACCTTTAGTTGCTTCACGTCCAAGCCGAACACACCACTGACACTCCAGTGCTACAGGGTGAGCCTGGTTGAACACTGAGATACTTAGGCTGGACCTTCTGTCCCAGAGGAGACTGTTTGGAAGAGCGAAGGCAACACCAAAAAAGGCGTCACAAACGTTGTGAATGAATTACAGTCAGTGGAAGAGACAAGAAACGTTTCACGTGTGTCGTTTCTTTCGTAATATTTGGTTATGACTCCACTCACATTAATAACAGCAGTCAGGTACGAGTGCCATCACAGTTTGTGTCCTGGTCAGTGTTGTGTTCTGGCCTGGACGTGAAGCACAAAAGGCAATCCTATTTGTCCAGCCAACAACTGATGATTCGGACGGCGCAATCGTCCTGTTGGCGTTGTACAATAAAGTGCTGCTATTGGTGGATATAAATCCAGGTGAAGAAGGTGATGTATGTAAACTGAGTTTATTGGTTTGTCTTGGAGACGGAAGGTGTATTACTTTGAGGTTTATAAATAGAGAACGAGAGAGTGTGTGTGTGTGTGTGTGTGTGTGTGTGTGTGTGTGTGTGTGTGTGTGTGTGTGTGTGTGTGTGTTTGGAGCATCTGCTCCTCGTTCTAGCACAGGGAGGAAGCAGCAGGAAACCGCACTGAAGTGAAACACTAAAATTAAGCTAGTAGACATCTGTATGTCAGAAACACAGATCAAAAATACAGAGAAATACAGACAGGAAGAGCTTACAACTCGTGTGTGTATGAGTACGATACAACAGAAATTAATGTATAAACACATTTATCTCCTATCCTGAGAGAAGACTCTTAGCAGAGTGCATTTGTTGTCTGTTTGCACCAAACATGAGTTTACACAATGTAAAATTATTCATTAAGTTTGGGCATTAAATGTGGACCCAGTTTATGACAGACTGCAGAGAAATTAAAGGGAAAAAAACAACAACACAAAATGTCTTCATAAGGTGTCGATCCACCACAAGAACAGCGTTAATGCACTTTACCATTGAGTCTACAGTTTGCTGGAAATGTACTGGACGGATAAACACCATTCTTCTGACAGACTTTCTCTCAACTGGTGTTTTGATGATGGTGGTGGTGGTGGTGGTGGTGGTGTCTAACACATCGCTCCAAACTCTGCCATAGGTGTTCAGTGGTGTTGAACTGTGAAGGCCGTAGCATATGATTTTCAGCCTCATCAGACAATTCAGTGAGCCGTGCCCTGTGGATGCGGGAGGGCGGGGTCATCCTGGAAGAGACCACTCCCATCAGGATAGAAACGCTTCATAATAGGTTCAATTCCATCACTCAGAAGAACTTTGCAGTGAAGTGGAAATCTCGTTATGTTTTTATTAGTCGTACATGACAGCAAATTCCCAACAAATACCATTTTTATTACTGTAAAATGGCACATCATGGGTTTCATCCTTATATAGTTATATACTGCCATCTGAGAAACAAGTCACTTCCTGCTATCACTTACGTCATTCCTCTTGAAGTTAATGAAACAAAACAAAATGTAGCTGGTTGCTGAGAAACCACAAAAAAAACCAACGTTCTCCAACCTGAAAACTTTCCCATGATACAAAGCTATAACTTTACGTCTGACTGTTACAAAGCGCTGGAGACTCCTTCCTTCTGTAAATGTTAAACGCCTTTATTTGTATTTATTTGAATAAATTCAACTTTGAATCATTGATATGTTATTGGTGTTAGTTGTCTCGATGTAAATATCTCTGCAGTTCTAATAGCTGAACTGTAAAGGGAAGAGTGACGCTAATAAACATGACACTCGGCTCTGAATGAGAGAGATAGAGAGCTAGACAATGAATTCTTTTTTGCTTTGTAATGTTTACGACCTTGAACAGTACATCCCATGCTACTCAATGAGATTACGTGTGTGTGTGTGTGTGTCTCTCTCTCTCTCACACAAGGAGAAGACAAAACTAGGACAGCTGTAAAACCGAAAAGAGGTACTCCTTTAAAAAATATTTGCTACACTAATAAACACGTATCACAACCCACACAATTACAAACGCGTCTCTGTGTTTTGCTTTTCAGTCAAACGTCGTATTTTCTCGAAGCTGAAAACTGTCCCTCAATGGACGACATTCAAAAATAAAGGTACCACATACGCATTGTGCAGATCACAAAATGTACCAAATATCTGCTGGTTAATTTCCCGTCCAGAAAAGTCACACAAACACACGCTGTTTCTGCACATTTCACATTTCTCATGTTTCACATGTAGAGCGTACGGCTTTATTTCTCACATTTTTATACAAAATTTCCACATTTTGATTTTTTTCCCACATGATTTTATTTCAGATGTTCACATGTTAATCTTAAAGGCTAACTCTTTCCATGGAGCGTTCACACTTGATCGCATATTGTTCAGGTAACATTTACTTAAATTCACACTAATTTAATTAACTAATTAATTTCAGTTTTTTTTCACATTACAAATGA
>CM074957.1:17282521-17320021 GCA_037577455.1 Pangasius macronema | reverse complement strand
TAGTGCAAATTAGGAAGGTTGAAATTCAAATGTACAAGTCAATAAATAAATGTTGCGCAAGTAGGAGACTCAACAAGACAAATGTGACACAACACGTCTGCTATAATGGCGGAACAGTGCAGAACATATGGTACATTCAGTAAACAGCAGCATGATGAATGGAATGGTGTGAAAGCTGCACCACGTATGAACAGAAACAGGTTGCTAGCTAGCTGAGTGAGCTAAACTAGCTAGCCAGATGTTTTGAGGTTTTACTGTATGAAATTTAATGGTAAGATACTCAGTAATGAATGCCTGTTGTGCTATATACTGTATAAGTACTGCTACAGCCCATAGGTAACACTCAAGGGATACTTTCGCTAGCTAACTACGTCACTCGAAACGTATGAATTAGCACTAGCTAGCCAGCTAACAAACCTAGCAAGCCACTGAAATCCTGACAGCATTTGGCTTAGCTATCTCAGCTCATGTTACCTTTCTTTATGTACTGCTGATAATCGAGGCGGTGTTCACTTCAGAATAGATCACTTGGTGAGTTAATATAATTATGACTCCTCACTAGTTTTACTTTTACTCAAATGAATTATCGCTACAGCATCAGTACTTTGACGCACGCAAGTCAGTGTGTTTTGTATCGGAGGCAGAAAGACCCCTGATGGTCTTGCGGTCTGATATTTTGCACCGGATGGTGACACAGCTGGTCAGGACACCTCTGTAGAGTGTGGTGAGGAGAGGGAGGGGAGTTCCTGAGTCGTCACAGGAAGTGGAGATGCTGCTGGCTTTTTATAAACAGTTACAGATATATTGTGAAGAAGAGTCCTGGGGTGAGCACAGAGCAGTCTTTATGATTATAGCAGCAGTACCTTTTTGTACAAGTCTACAGTATCCAGTAAGATGTCCACTCAAGCAAGGCTGAGTCTTGGGCATAAATTGTTGTATGCATGTGGGACCATCCACAGCAGCAGAAGGTGACAAGTACAGAGGCTCCAAAGCAGAAGTAGAGCGTTAGCACAGCAGTAGAAATGTGTCAGCTTCAAGAATAGAAGTGTACAAGAAGGCGCTGTAGTGTTTGTACTGCTGAGGTCAGCGAGCTACACATTTTATGTTGTACTCATCCATAAAATTGGACAGAGAGTTCATCCTGAAATTTGCACTTAACATTAAGCAGTGTGTGTGAAGTGCTTTTCTGAAAGTGTCTAACGACAGTGTGTAAGCAATTAGGAAAAATTTTTAGAATTCACAAACTTGATGTTATGTGTGTTGTGTGTATAGACAAACGTGCTGTGAGAGAACGGCCTTTTCTTAGCGGAGCCAACGTTTTGAAGGTGAGTACACTGTGTGTGTGTGTGTGTGTGTGAGAGAGAGAGAGAGAGACAAAAAAGTGTAATAATGTGTACTATGTAAAGCTAAATTCTGTGTGTGTGTGTGTGTGTGTGTGTGTGTGTGTGTGTGTGTGTGTGTGTGTGTGTGTGTGTGTGTGTGTGTAGAACATTCTGGACACTCCTCCACGACTGCCGAAGAGGCCCCCAGGTAATCACAGCAGCTCTGGTCATTACGGTGGAAATGCAGAAACACATTCTGTTATAACATGTTCCTATAACTGACTTCCTCTCAAACAGGAAGTGCAGCACCGATTGTAAACCGCGATCTAAAACCAGGGAGACAGGGGAAAGCCACATCAGGTCTCTCTCTCTCTCCCTCTCTCATATACCCACACGTAATATATAAAAAGTGTATAAACTCATAATAATAATAACAATAATATTTTTTGCATGATTTTTCCAGAGCAAAGATCACAGACTTTAGGATCTAATGAACCGGTAAACAAACACACACTTTTCTAAGGATGTTTAATATGAATATGAATAAACACGTAACTGTGTGAGATTTTTACTTATTTAAATATTCATTTGTTTTTCCAGACTACAAAGATCCCACCGAGGTAATATTACACATTACATTCGAGGTGTGCAACACTCAAAATAGTGATTTGACTGATTTGTTTGTTTGTTTGTTTGTTTGTTTACACCCCCTCTTCGAAAGCCATTAAGACTGTTTTGGTGTTAGATTAAAGCGTTCAGAACAATATTCTCCACTTTTATCAAGAAATGTCTCACAGGAAATTGCTTTTTTGGACACAGTGGTTTCATATAAGGACACACACACACACACACACACACACACACACACACACACACACACGTTTGTCTCACTATCCTTGTGAGGACCTCCCATTAACATAATTATTAACACAGCTAATTAATGCTTTCAAACCTACTCTAACTCTAACCCTAACCTGAACAACTAAAATGACACATTTTTCATGTTTGTTTGTTTTTTGTTTGTTTGTTTTAAATAAAAGCTGCAATTTATGGGGACCAGCCAAACGTCCCCACAAGGTCAAAACTGTCAGATACTGGGGACATTTGTGCGGCTCCCCACCAAGAGATACAAACATGTCCACAACCATACACACTAGGTGGACCTAAATTAATGCACACACATAACACAGCAGCACACACAAACACACACACACACACACACACACACACACACACACACACACACACACACACACATACATGCCATCCAAGAATTAAGAAATGTCATAACATTTTCAACTGTACTAGCCACACTTACTCACTTGAGCTATATGGTGTAGCTGTATTTTTAGTCTCAGACTGTGCATGTGTGTGCGTGTGCGTGTGCGTGTGTGTGTGTGTGTGTGTGTGTGGCTTCATTCTAGGCCAGTGAAATCACTTCCACGTGACTATTTTGATCACGATGCTCCTCCATCCAGATCTCCACCCTGTGCTCCAGTGCGCACACCGCACATACACACACGTACTGCAGCAGAGTGAGTACATTCACACAAACACACACATTTATGTATACATATACAGACACACATATTTACGGACTCACTTTACATGCAAACACACACACACACGTACACAAACTCTTTTACAGACACAGACACACCTTACATATGCTACATGTAACCACACACACACGCACGCACACACGCACACTCTCTTTTACAGACTCAGGTACACCTTACATAGGTTACAAGCAAACACACACACACACACACACACACACACACACACACACACAAACTCATTTAAGGTCTAAGACACAGCTTATGTAGGCTACAAGTAAACACACACACATACAACACACACAAACTCTTAGGACGATTCCCATACACACATGCACAAAGATTCATTCACTCACAAATGTGAAATGTGACTCACAAATCCAGACTTGCACACCAGCACACACAAGCAAACACACACACAGACACACAAATACACACAGAAACACACACACACACACACACACACACACAGACAGACAAAAAAAACTTCAGAGAAACATCTACAGCTTTGATGTTCATTCATCCTGACAAAGAAAACACACCCACATACTGGTGCACGCATGCATACACACACATTAACCAGAAACACACACACTAATTCACTCAAACACACACATTATAAACAGGCCCTAACAGTCATGTTGTGTTTATTGGTCAGCAGTGGTGCGAGTCTGACAGAGGATGAGAGTGTGAGTCACCTTTCTCACTTATACTCAGAATTGTAGTCAAGCGCATGATTTTTCCTTTAAATCGTCACCCATCTGTAGATATTCAAATAAAGTTTTTTTTCTCTCACAGGTGAGTAACAGCAGACTAACAGGTAAGCGCTGACGCTCTCTGCTTCCTGTTCATTCTTCTATATTTGTCAGTCCTCTTATTAACCCCGCCCCCTTCGCAGGTCTCCGAAGTGGCTCCAATCACAGGCACTCGCTGGATCTGGAGTCACATGACCAGGACCGAAGGTACTACTAAGGGTTATGCTACAATAACCTTCATTTCACTTGATTACATTACACTGAAAGTAAATTGTACACTGTAAATTAACACTCTCTTCCCTAAAGGTACGTGGCAGAAGGGGCCGCTGCACGAGGTGTGTGTGTGTGTGTTTAGTTTACACTCTGGGGGAATATCAGTGGTGTGTTGTGTTGTTTTGTTTCCATTCATCATGCTGTTTTTTTCATCATTATAAATTCAGTCACACAGATGCATCATGAGTGGCCGCAGGTTAAAGCAGACACAGAGCAGGCCAGCTACACAGGACACAGNCACACACACACACACACACACACACACACACACACACACACACACACACACACACACACACACACACACACTTCCTTTTCCCTCTCCAGTCATATCTTCTCTTTATCTCAGTGCTGGTAAACAAAAGACATGGAACTCTCCAGAGAGTGAGAGATGCACCGTTCACGGGTTAGCATTTCCGCTAGACATAACGCCTGACAGATATGTGATATGAAAACAGAAGAAAAGCAGTGCGACATGAACAAGCAAGTTGTAAACTTTCATCAGTGTAACATCGATGCACAATTATGAGAATATTTTAAACCAGACAAACAAACAAATGCACAAAGTACAATTTCATGCAGTTAAGCAAACATCAGTGACAGGTTTAAGGGGGAAAAAAATAGCAGTGAGCTGTTTGGAGGCTCGACTAAAGTCTACGTCGACACTTACTGGCAAGCTGAGTCTCACTAAAAAAACAAACCAAAACAGTTTTCTTCACTACACTTGCAGAAATGTGTGTGAAATGTAGTGCAGCATGGTGTGAATACAGTGTAGTCTCGTGTTCAGAAGAGATGATTCAGTGTTTCTGTTTCAGACATCTGCCGAGCAGGAATGGTATGTAGGAGGCTTTAGTAGAGTGGAAGCAGAACATGCACTTCATCTGGTGAACCGGGTAAACTCCCACGCCAAACACACACACACACACACACACACACACACACACACACAAACACTATTGCATTACTATTTTTGTAGGATGTTTCCAAAAACAGATCTTTACATTAGCTAGCCGCATATTCCCAAATACTGCAGATAGAAAAAAAAATGCTGACTAATTTTCCTGAAAGAATACTCATTTAAAAAAAAAAAAAAAAAAAACACATGATCCAGTCACATTTGCTAGCTAGGATTTTGTGTAAAACATATGGCAGTGGTTTAAGGTGACTGTTTAAAAAAAATACAAGATTTCAAGTAGAAAGTCGTACTATTTTGAGAATTAAATTATAACATTTTGAGAGTTGTAATATCTGTTGTTAATAGAAATAAAGCTGCAATATTATGAGAAGAAAGTCAGAATATTAGGAAAAAAGTGGCAATATTTTGAGTAAAAAGTCACTAAATTACAAGGAAAAAAGTCGCAACATTTCGAGAACAAAATTACAAGAAAAAACATGAAATTTTCGTGAACCAATTTCAAGAATAAAGTTGTAATGTGAGAGAAAAAAGTCACAGTGAGAAGTTATAGTACTATTACAGAATGGTGTCTATCAGAGCAAAGAAAATAAAGAAAGACTTAATCTTCCGGTGCATCAGAACCAGGTTATTATTAGTATTAGAACTTTGCAAGAAATTGGGTTTATGTAGAAGCTTCAGCTGCAGCTCCAGTGCATTCAGTGCAGCAATCAAGCCTCCGATGTGTCATGGCATCATGAATCACCATTACGTTTATCACAAGAGTCCATAAAACAAAACTCACTGAGGGCTCGATAATCCTGATTAACATTCATCTACACACTGTCTATAACCAATATGCATTATATCACCAACAAGGTAAAAATCTTGGTTTGATTTCAGCTTGTATTTAAAGAACGAATATACAAAAATTGTATATGTGAAATACAACCCAGATTAGTCAGTCAGTCTAACTACATTTTAAGATCATTATTATGAGAAGCACATACTTCATATTGCATTGCATTCTGTGCTCTTTGTTGTCAGGAGGGAGCTTTTTTAGTGCGTGACTGCTCCAGGAACACTAAACAGGAGCCATACGTCCTGGCCGTATTTTACGACAACCGCGTCTTTAACGTGCAGATTCGTTTTTGTAACGAGACCTGCAAGTACACACTGGGAACCAGAATCAGGACTGATGATGTGAGTAACGTTATGGTGTCAGGTTTTCCAGTCTCTCAATGGCTACATCCCAAAGCACAGTAATGTGAAAATTGGATGCTGACATACTTCATGATACTGTTCCACTCCTTGCTAAAAAAATAAGCATAAAATGCCCTTGCTAGCTCTATGTTTATCTGTCACACTGCAGTTTTCCCAATTAGCTAGACAACTGGCTAAACTAATGTTTGAAAATACTGTGATATCCAATGATGGTAAGCTACACTGATACGCTAGTCAGTATGGCATTATGTGTACACCAAGTGTCTCCTTAGCTGCGTCCTAAACCGCCATGCTACCATACTCGTGCGTCAAGGTAGACACGTACAGCAGAAATACCATTTAGCAAGCAGTGTTAGCTAGCTGCCTCTGGCCCAAACCACAGAAAATAATGTTGTAGATTTGGTTTTCAACTACAACTGTACTCAGTACGTCAAAATTTGGTGAACTCTTTGCATACTATTTATCATTTAGTACTGTAGTATGTATTTTAGGATGAAGCCAGAGATAGTGGCTAGTAGTCATTGTACTCAGGTAAGTTCGTCATGCTTGATAAACAGGTAGTGTCCTTTTTTTTGGTATAGTCATATATAGAGTATGTATAGCTGTTAGAGAATTAGGTCGAGTGAGTGTTTAGTTAGATCATGTTTTTTTCCCGTCATTTTATGCTGTATTTTAAGTGTTTGTATTGCCTTCCAGGCATTTGACTCAGTGGCTGAAATCATCAAATTCCACTCCATATTTCCCATCTTGCTTATCGATGGACGAAACCCGTCAGCTGCGTCCAATCACAAGAGACAGTGTGTCCTCATGTATCCCGTCACAGCAGATGACATGAAGCGACTGCTGAGCTAAACAACAAAACAAAATGGCATACTGAGGAACTGGATATGCTCCATCTCTATAAAATACAATAATAATATTAATAATAAAAAAACACACTGGAGTTTTGTAGCTGCACACATGATATAAATATTGTAGATGTAGTGAAATTTAAGCAAAGTGAGAAAGGTTTCTAGAGAAACAACAACATCCTTCGAAACCTAAAACTGCTTTGACCTCCTACAGCCTCAGAGGTCATTTCTTGAAAAGCTGATGAAGGAACTTTTTTCCCCCCAAACAACATATTGCTTCTCTGGACATTTTTTTGTACTATGCGTAAGTTTTACATTGCGGTT
Source organism: Pangasius macronema (assembly GCA_037577455.1). Classification (NCBI taxonomy): domain Eukaryota; kingdom Metazoa; phylum Chordata; class Actinopteri; order Siluriformes; family Pangasiidae; genus Pangasius; species Pangasius macronema. Next base: position 17,312,821 of record CM074957.1, on the reverse strand, counting down.
ACTTCCTGGATTCTTCTTTTACGTGCATATTTTACAAACCTCTTGCAAATTTAAAAGTGTTATTTTGATGTAATTGACTGAAGTGACTTGAATGAAATGAATGTAAGAGACATGTATTAGAAAGAAAGAATGAAAGAAGGAATGATTAAGTTACACTGCTGATTGGTTAGCTGGTGTAACTCTCATCATGATGTTACTCTGCCAACATTCCCCTCAATGCATTTCAATGGGAAGGACTCGAAGAAATATTCAAATAAAACGTTTGTGGGAGGAGAAGCAGCAGCAAGAGAGCGGTAAGGAAGAAGAGCACTCTCCAATGAAATACTGCACTGAACTCACCAGATGCCAAAAAAAGAAAAAAGACAAAAGGGCCACTGGAATCATAACAAAAACCTTTCACACGTTTGAAGCAGCTGTAGTAATTTGACCCGTGGGCACATTGTCCTGACACGCAGTGAGGAGCAGGAGGACGACGACGACGACAGCCCGAAGATCACAGGTTTAGAACTGTAGTTTATTTGATTCTTGTGGTTATAGAGTAAAAACTGGTAAACACCACTTTCATAACAACAAGCCGTCTGGAAGCAAGACAGAAGCACTTCCTGAGAGCATTTCACAAAAAAATGCAACTCCTGAACTTCACCAAGTGTCGTTACAACACACAATCGTTGTGTGTATAGGTCTGATTAGCATGTTTGGCAAGAAAAGGGAGTGTATACACAAGGAAAATTACTCAACAAGAAGAGATGTTCAGTGATGCTTTGTGGCTGGTGGTTCAAGGACTCTTGTAGTGATTTATGGCAGCATGGATCACATGACCGAGGCTTAGCGCCAGTCATTAGACGGTAGTCATGTCCACAAACAGCAGGGACGTTCTGTATTTCTCTAACTGTAATATAAGCAGGTTAGTGAAGATCATATTCCACTTACATTGTGAAGTCTTTATGTAATGTGTATTGTATTTGTGTACAACGCTGGAATATAAAAGCATAAACAGTTCACATTGTATATACATTTATATATAAATCAGCAAAGGCAGGAATCAGTTTATTATCCCTTTAAACTGCACATGCTGGATTTTACACACAAACACTCAGTCATGCTGCATGTCGTAACACTGGTGTACTTGTCATTACATTTTCAAATTAGGGTCATTTCCATAAATTTATTAATGGTTTTACATTATTTTACAAAATATTTATAAAATTGCTACATGGTTATCAGCGTGTTTTTCCAATGGACAGCGTGGTTCTCAGTTGGGAATCAGCTTCGTTTTTATATGATTTAATTGTGGTAACTAAAATAACGGAAATAGCAAAAGACCAACACTTTATATTTCGTGTTTTCTATTAAAGGTTTTGTTCCATTATTAATGTTATTAATGCCTCATCTCACCAAACATCGAGCAATTCTTCTAGTTCACTGTCCCTCCTTCGAGAACAGTCTCTGTTACCGTCCTCCATTTTCCATTAACCACAGCGGACACGGAAATACGATGACAGGAGCTTCAATACTGTAATTATGGCTGTATAGGAAAACTTCAGGATTTAAAAAAGATAATTGAGTTGGCAAACCTCTGGAAAATTTGGACCTGCATAACCAAAATATCAGATTTATAAATGTATCTGTACTTTATGCCTCACTTGATGGATGAACTGATAACCACCTACGCGCAGAGTGTTGACGTTTTGTAGCTACAGCCCCAGACACTCCACTCGGCCCATCCGTTCGAGAGGTTTCACACATGGTGACGTTATCTGTGAGGAGACTTTCATTTAACATTTATAGGAGTCGTCTTCAGTGTCACTGCTTGGTAAAAGGTCAGAGATGAAAGCTTTCTAACACGAGAACGTTTTCAGGACAGAGAGCTTTGGAATTTCTCATGAACACGGCAAACGACATTTTTTTTTTTTGTCCTGTTAACGTCAATTTCAGTTTAGTGTTTTATTCCTTACGTGAAGATTTTACGCTAGGATTTATAACTGGGATATGAGCACTCTCTTACACTCAGGAAACAGAGGTTATAACAGACAGAAAAGCTCTAGTGTGTCACATTTAGGCAAAAAATAATAATAATAATAATAATAATTTCTGCCATAATGACCCTGTAATGCAAAAGTATCATCTTAAATATGTAAAATAGTGATGCACAGAAATGAAAGTTCTTTGCTTAAACTGTAATTTAATACAATTTATATTACAGCATGGATGAATTCTAAAATTTGATTGGTCAGAAAGTTTTCAAGGCAAATCAGTTCAAGAGAAAAAAAAATAATAATAATAATGGAGAGGCTGGTGGATAGCTGCTACAATGGAAACGCTAACAGGAACTAACGGTTTTGTGGACATTCTGCAACACTAGATGTGACTGTAAACTGCTAAAAAAGTATAACATCGTTATTTAACATAACACATTGAAAACACTTTGAGATATGCTGTTTCTGGGTGGCACTGTTTTTTCAAATGCTTCTGAAAATTCAAATAAATAATTAATAGCATTTATTTAAAGAAAGAAAAAAAAATCCAATGTAATGGTAGAACACCAGTCTTGACAGGTCCATCCTTGGAATAACTCCACACAACTGAGCAGTCAAATAAAACAACATAAAATTGGGAAAAATCTGCATATTGCCCAGAATGTTGTGTTTAGAAGTGCTTACTGAAACATTAATGGAAAAGTTCTTGGGTGAAATGTCAGGCATTTAAAGTGAAAGTGTAGTTTTGGCTGATAAATTTCAGTGCATCTCTAATATAAACGTTAAGAAAGGGCAGGACGTTTGTACGCCAGGTTTAACAAATCAAAAAACATCCACCTGATGGTGTGGCAATAGATTCATATGACAGTATACAGTGACAATTAAACATATTGTTATATGGCAGTTTTTATCTTGCCTTTAATACCATCCAGAGTTGTACAGAAGGTCCTAAAAACTGTGACATCGTGTTGGCTAGAAATTTATCAATTTGTCACATTCGACCAATTTGCCTCAAAACACTTCATTATTGACGTTGGCACGTTACACAAAATAGTGTTCATACTTCTCTCATACATATAAAGGATATCTCATACGTTCAGGAAGAAGCAAGTCTCCAGGTAAAAAAATAAAATTACACTTAAAAAAAAAAAAAAAGAACAGTAATAATATTGTTTGTGTGGTTATGTTAAAATTCTATAGTGGAATAACTGACGCTGAACACGGTGATATGTTGGAAACGTCAAGTTCTTGTGTCAAAAGTACAAAAAACATTTCTTTAAATACAAACATAAAAGCTTTCCTGTACATGTATTAACAAGTTGCTCTAGATCCAGAGTATGATTTTGGATCCCCTCAGTAGATTTTGTTATTCGGTACACTGAGTAACGTTAAATAACAGCTAAAATGGCATCAAGGGTCCCAAAAGACGTTCCAGGAAACACTGTAAAAAATACTGTAAAAACAATTATTTCCTTTCATTCAATACTGTTTTTAGCAAACGCCCTTAAAGCCGGAAGTTCCGACCAGCTACAACCTCCTGTTCCAAATGCGGCATCTATCTAGCTTGCAAAGTAGCTAGGTAAACCACTAGCAAAAGGTGTACAGATGGAGGAGGAACCTACGAAGAACATAGCTCACCAGGGTTTGTCAAAAACAAAGTGTTCATTAAAAACAAATGCTGTCAGAGCACTGTATTTTCAGAGACACCTTTTAGAAGAAGCTCAGTGACCTGATACTTCTGTCCCTGGACTTTTTTCAGTGTCATTTTAAATGCAGGACATGTTCTCATGGGTTGGGGCGGAGTGGTTCCATCCTCATTACAGAGGTTAAGAGCTGAGTTTCTACAGTGCTGACCTTCTGGACTGACCATCTGGACTAGCGGATTTGGATGGTTTAGAACCACCACAGGTTGATTTGGTCCTGGAAGTTTGACGAGTTGATCATCTTTTAGCGGCGTTAAACACATTTTTCCCATTGTACTTTTCCCCAACAACTGCTGGTCTTTAGAAGACTTGTGTTTCTTAGCCCTCTTCTTTTCTTTTTTAGCTTTCTTGTTTGTGGGAGGTATATCAATGCATACTAGGCCCATCCTTTTGTCTTGTGCTGTGTTACTTTCAGACCATTTTCTCTTTAAAACCAACTTAATTGTTCCTTCTTGTAGGTTTTGCTGATTTGACGTGCAGCAGACAACAGGACGGGCAGTTACGCTTTCCTCGCTATTTCGTTTCTCTTGAACATTATTTGCAGATTCTGAAAGGGAAAAAAATTCCAAGCTGGGCATTCTGAACAAAGCTACTGTAGGATTCATGGATGAGGCGAGAGGACTGTCATTCTTTGCAAGCAAGCTCTTCTCTGAGTCCAGCTTTGTTTTCTCCATTTTTTCAGGTTGTGTGGAATGGTCAGTCTTGCTCACTGATGAACTGTTCATACTGGATGACAGATCTGTCTGTAGAGCATCAGTTGAAGATCTAGAGAGTTCTGGTGTAATCTTGTCCTCCTCATCATTTGCAAATGTCTTCTCCCCCATAGCATCCAGCTTTTCTTTCACTATATCTTCAGGTGCCTTGGGTTCTTCTAAAATCTCTTCCTTCTTCTCAGTAAGTTGACCAGGTTTATGAACGCTGTCAGTCAACAATCTTGTTTCATCCTCTGTTTTCAGGGTAGGTCTACAGACTCTTGGGTTGTCTGCGTTTTTTATGCTTTCTTTTGATCTTGAATCTACAGGTATCTGGGCCTCTCCTTCTCTGGTGTGAATATGGCTCAGAGTATCTTGAGGAATAGGGCACAGTGAAAAGACAGATGAAATGACAGGGAGTCCCTGATAACTCAATTCTGCATCTTCCTGTTTGTTTGGTGTTAGTTGAGCAGCTCTGAGCTCATATTTAAGACCTTCAGCTGTAATATTCTTGTTACTTGCATGTGGAGAAATATTTTTTACTGTACAGTGCACATGAGACAGTGGCTTAACCGGTTCGGTTGCAACATTTTTTTGTCCAGCACATAGTTGTTGCGTAAACCTGGGTGATTCTGAAGGGTTAGACGCTACTGACCTTGAGACAGTGTGGAACCATTTACTTGAAGATCCTGGTACCTGGGTTCCAATCTTCCTGGAACAAAGCACTTTCTCGTTCACCTCAGTTTCATTTTTCATATTTGCCTTGTCATCTGCTGAAAGTTTCTTCAGATGTGATCGTTGCACCAGGTGCTCAGTAATGGCATTTGCCTTTTGGGTGTTGATTTCGTGGTTCATATTTATTGGTTGATTATCACCTGTAGCAACCCGACATTTAAACGACAATCTGTTTGTTGTAGCAGATTCAGTAGTACTTTTCAAGTCCCCCTGCTGAGGTCCAGTAAGCTGCTGTGGTACTAGCCGAAGCTCCAGTTCGCGTGTACCGTTGACATTTTTCACCTCCACCAGTTCAACGAGGCATCCAGCCGGGATGGTAATCTCTTCAGGACAGGATACCGTTAAGGGTTTGTTGTGTTGTATGGGCTGATTTAAAGGTGCTAGCAGTTCCACTTGAACACTGGACCGGGGAGGGTTCCTCTCCTCAGGACTTGGTATCTTCAAGGGTCTGCTGTGTTGGATGGGCTGGTTTAAGGGTGCTAATAATCCCACTTGTACATCTGACTTTGTACTTGACTCAAGAGTCATAGGTGGTGTCCTCACAAGGATATTGGGTCTTGCCTTGTGTTGACTGTTTTTAACTGATGTCGGAGCCCCACGTTTTATGGATGGTATTCCCTGTCTGAATCGCTCAACAGGGATGGTGGTATTTGCTGAAGATGGAACAGACCTTTGTACTACATGTGCCAATGGAATATTTTGTACAGCTCCAGAAATAACCGACTTTTGTTCTACTGGAGCTTCACGCTGGTTGCTGAGAAGTGTCTTCAGATGGTTATTATTAGTGACTGGAATCCCAACTTGAATTTTCGGAATTATTTTGGACTGACTTGCTGTCTTCTCTGTGGTACCCACCACTTGGCTCTGAAGCGGTGGCTTTTGCTGAACTGCCCGATCTCCAGACATGCCAACATGAACTCTGGGAAGTGCATTTGTTACAGTAGTCTTTTGCAAGGATGTTTTTTCAGTCAAATTTTTAATATACTCTATTGCTTTGCCTACAGTTGGACCTACTTCTTTAACAGTGACATTTGGTGGATTAATAATTCCTTGTGTAACTTTACATACTGTGTGAGTAGTACTGGGCACAATATAGGGTTGAGACGTGATAATGGGTAGACTGCAAGTTGTACTTGTAACATGATATGGTGCACTAGGTCTTATCTGACAAGCACTAGAAAGTAGACTGGACACATTTCCTGCTGAATGGCTCACAACCTTTACATCACATGAAGGTCCACCCAAAGTTCTTGGAGTGGGCAGGCACAGACCTTTAGTCCCTTCAATTTTTTTAGTACAATCAGTTGTGAAGATTCCATCTGCAGACTTCCCATGTATCCTCTGAATGTGTTTTACCATGTAGTCCCTCCTGACTGCTCCGTAACTGCACCAATTACACTTGTAGGGAAACGAGCCTTTGTGTTTAACAAGGTGTCGCTGAGATTCGACTCTTGAGTAAGAGATGTGGTTGCAGATAGTACAGGAGAAGGTTACTTCCTCATGTTGAGCAACGTGCCTTTCAAATAGCGCAGTGTCTTTGGTTGAAAAGCGGCATTTTTCGCAATTGAGACGCCCGTTGAAGTTTCTGGGTGCCTCTTTAGTCTCTTTTGTCTTTTCAAGAAATAAGATGAAATTTTGTTGCAAGCTGTTTGAATTCATGGTTGAGACCATAAGTTATTCAGTAAAAACCAAAGTACACTTATAGTCGGTACTCTTAAGGTAGATGAATGATCCATTTGTGTGAACAGAGAGCTGTAATGGACCTAAACAATGAGAAAAAAGGAAAATATATCATTATTTGTTAAAGGTAATTTTTCAACTCAATTAAAATAATTACGTACTTAATTTACCTCACTGCTACTGTGCATCTACAAGACATCAATTATAGTGAATAAACTACATACACTATACTGCCGAAGGTTCGTGGACACCTGACCATCACACCCATACATGGGTCATCACAGCATCTACGGCCACTGTCATTTAGGCTCTCATCGTTAACGTTAATAGTGATGGTTTTGCAGAAGATTGGTATTGATTGTGCAGTTAGGGGTTGCCTTACAAACTGGCACAAACAAAAGGTTTTCTTGGAGCAGCTGTGTTTGACCATAAACTGACACCAGAGATGAATGTAACACGCCATGAGATCTCCATCCACCTCCCAAAAATGAAGAAGCCCTTCGGTTATAAGCTTTGGACATAAAGAAAACCTGAAGAGATCGTATATGTGCTCTTTTCATTTGAACAGAAGACCTGTGTAGGATTACTGTATCCAGAGCAGTGCTTGGGCTCCAACACTCCAGTGAAAACTCCAAGGCGTAGTTTTGTCAGGAGGATACCAGCACATGAATGCAAGTTAAACTGCAGGTGAACAAAGTTAATGGTTACTGACATTAGCTAGTTTTTTGATAGCCCATTGGTGTCCAGTGCCCCTCAACATCATCTGATGCAGACAAGGATTAAGTTATTTCATGAGTCACTTGTTCTTGGATATAACCATGAGACTGGCTAGCTAGTAAGATAACATTGGGTATGTCTGTTCATAACAGCAGCATGTATAGTCAAATAGCTATGCTCACGGTTCAGAATAATCAGCAGACAAACAAAATGTAAAAACTAATCAGCAAAATGTATAGGTTTGTATTTTATATTTAAAAGTTCTAAAGTACTTGGAAAATGTCCATAGGTATCAGATATAAAGGACCATGAGTTATTGTGATTTAATGGACAGTTTCTTTTAAGGAAACCTGAGTAACTGCATAAAAAGAGGAAAGACTTGCATAAAAAGAGGAAATACATGCTATTACTTACTTCGCATTGCAAAGTAAGGTGGACAAAATGTCCTTGTATGCTGTAGAGTTAAGATTTTCCTTCACAGGAACTAAGAGGCCCAAACCTGTTCCAGCGAGACAGTGCCCCTGCAGACAAAGCAAGGTCCATGAAGACACAGTTTGCCAGGGTTGGAGTGGAAGAGCTCGAGTGGCCTGCACAGAGCCCTTACCTCAACACCACTGTACACCTTTGGGATGAACTGGAACACTGACTGCACCCCAGGCGTTCTAGCCTGACATCAGCGCCCAACCTCACTAATGCTCTTGTCGCTGAATGGGCAAAATCTAGTGGAAAGCCTTCCCAGAAGAGTAGTGGTTATTATAACAGCAAAAGAGGGATTAAATATGGGAAATGAGTGTTATGGTCAGGTGTCCACATAATTCACTATTTCACTTTCATTTTGTCCTCTCACTGCATCATCTCAGCCAACTTCTTCAGTTTCCTTTATGAAGTATCTAGACTAACACACTAACTAGAGTACAAGTGGACATACATTAAACCACAATCTAGAAAACCATTTTAAATGTACGTAAAACAGAACCAAAAACCTTACTTTCTAGATGACCTGCACTCTTGTAAATGTTCTTTCATGTCCCTTTTTCGAAGATCACAGAAATTTCCCAAAATGTTGATTATTTATGGATTTATGTTAGATTCTATACTGAAAAAATAGCATTAAATATTTTTGATAACAGTGTTGTTATAGAGAGCAATAGAGAGTATTTACTTAAAGCTGTAATCCTCTAGGTTGGCTACAAGTAATTGTAGGTTTTGACTACAAATTGTTGATGTGTCACATCCAACAGCTATAATATGAACCTGAGTTATCGTTCAAATGTTCTAAATTATTATACCTCCATTTCCCAATTGCCAAAATTTGTCAAAATTCAGATATACACAATTCTTGCAGATGAATTCAATCTCAACCTAAAGCTTTTACATGCACATTAACTGGAGTCATACATATTTACTGGATTCTTGTCTATGTCCATGAACTTTGTTAGCACCTGTCCCTTACAATTTGTTTCCTCATGCCTGGTTTGTCTCATTTGTGTTGTGATACTTATATTCCCCTGGTAGACTTTGCTTTTCTGCAAAATGATGTGTGCATCAGTGCTGCTGTTCAGAGACTTGTTGCCATGGATCCTGGTTTCCTAGTCCCTGCTTGTCTTATTTTCCTCGACTCTGTCACTAAGTGTTCTACTCTTCCTGGCTTTACATTTGTTTGCCTGCGTGTTGCAATTTGCATGTGCTAACCATGTTTGCCTGTGGTTTTTTTTTTTTTTTTTGGTTAAACACCAAATTAAACAACTATTTCAATACCATCAAGTGTCCAGCTCCAAATTCAATCAGCTTTCTATAACCAGAAATGTGCACCTATATTTGACTTCTGCTGGTTTGGTGCCCATTATCATCATCTCAGAAGTTGTTACAGTGTTTGCAAAGCGAGCCTGATCCTCTTCACATGAGGTTTAAGGACTCTACTGGTGTTGACAAAAGACTCAATTTTTAATATAGTATTTTGTAGATAAATGGTATTTTGCATTTTGTAGAATGATACAGTAGCTTCTAGAGGTAGTCATAGACAAGTGAAATACAATAGTGGAGAACAATAAGTAACAGCACTAGTGGTGGGCAATTTGGCAAAAAATATATATATTACAACGTTTTCAGGCTGGATCGCAATCCATGATATAATCGTGATCTTTATCTTGGCTTTTAAGACTATTTTGCAAGAAAAGGGCAACCAAACTAATTTCCATATTGATGAAAGTGTGCCTCTACAAAGAAACATAAGTGCAAAGAAATAGAGACTACTTAGGCCTAAGTACCTTTTCAAGAAGATGTTTAATGAAGTGCACTTTAAAAAAAAAAAAAAGAAAAGAAAAGAAAAGAAAACAATCAAGCCCAGAGCACCTATTTACTACTACTGTATTCAGTATTTTAAGCTGCAATAAATGGAAAGGCTACTGACAGGTAAGTGAGAATTTAAATACATTTAAATACATTATCATAGTTGGTTTTACATGTTTAGCTATCAAATACTTCCAAGTACTTACTCATTTTCTCGTAAGTCGTGCCTTTTTCAAACGCATTTGTTTACTTAATTTGTTTGCTGTTCATGCACTCCCTGTGTTATCTGGCTATCTGCACCCTCTTTGGAGCGCCTCCTTGGTATTTTAATAATTCCGCCACCTTTCCTCGACATGCCAGTCTTGCCTTTGCGTATATTGCAAACAGTACATGCTTACGCCGCATATAATCCAGAAGTTACGTATTACTGATGTTGATTTTTTTTTAGACACCAACTCCTCTGTTTTGTCAGCTATGCTGCTATGTTGGAAGGCAAAATGAGGAGGAACTGTGAGGTAAGGAACTGCCTTCTCTTGGTCATTACTGGTTCGCTTGCGCGTCTGTCACGCACAAAACAAGATGGACTAGTGAACAGAGTAAAGCCTGGTTCATAAAACAACATGAGGTACAATGTCAGTTTACAGTGCAACTGACTAAATGTGTTTAGTATCAAGGTACATACAGTCTCTCTGTGAAAACAGATCGTGGAGCCATTTTAATAGCTCACAATCTAAAATCGACATATCTGTTTATTTTCTTCCATCCTGTTTTCTTTGTTTTGCTTACTCCTCCCTTTTTCCCCTTCCTTCCCTTTGGAAAGCACTTCAAAGTTGTCACCTCTACAAGTGATTACACTACTAGAAAGCCACTGCCAGGATATATAATTATGTTTATGTCCGAGTTTCTATTTTAGGGCTGATTCTATATCAACAGCGCCAAGTGTGTTTATGGGGGCGATAAAGATGCTTCCACTGTACTGCAGGTCCCATTCACAATGTCACTCTAACCAGCCCGTCTGTACTGAAAGCCCTTATTGTCACTATAAACAATCAGACCCACAGATATAGGAAATCAAAGTGCCGCATTAGCTGCTGTTGCTCAACGCTTTCATACATTCGTGCCAATCGCTGATAGCTAACTACAAATCCAATCGGAAAACAAATTAAAACTTGACATGGTCAGGTATTGACCTACCAAATATTAGGAATATTAGCTAAAAACTGAGGTTCAGTAATAAACAGGAAACTCACCCAGCAACCAAGCCATTTAAATACACACACAACTAGCATGACTAAACGGCATCAGCAGTTACTTTTCAATGGTTAAATTATTATGGATTACAGCTATGATTAAGACCATTTTAAGTGGTTATGTTTTGTTTTGTCAGGGTGATTCATGTTACCACTTCTGACTAGTCCCACTGGATTTGAACAAATGACACACATCTATTTTTGTGATGCAGGAAGAATAAATGCATTCTTCTTTGTCCACTGGTCTTTAAACATTATGTTCTTTTGGTTGTCTGCTCCTAGCCATGTTGTCTGATCATTAATCAGACCAGAGAGAATAAATGAAATGAAAAATCTATAAATGTCTGTGAAATCTTTCCCCTTTCTGACTCCATGTCTCTAGCTCTGTAACTGGTCTCTGGTCTGATGAGCTGCCTTCGGCTAAATAATTTACATAAGTGTGACTGTATAAGCCACAACAGAGAATCTGATGCAAAAAGCTGCTATTCGTCATAGTTAGAAAGCTAGAGTTGATGAACTACAGCCAGTTTTTTCATACAATTATTATCTCTGAAGACCCTGATCTAGAAGATCTCCACCAACAAGAAAGCGATACTGAAGACATGTGAAGACATGTGAAAGTGGAATCTAAATGTTGTTGTTCCTCTTTTGGCTGCTCCCGTTAGGGGTCGCCACAGTGGGTCACTGGCCCGCGTATTTGATTTGGCAGTTTTTACACCAGATGCCCTTCCTGACACGACCCTCCTCAATTTTATCTGGGCTTGGGACTGGCACTGAGAGTGCACTGTTGCACAGAATCCTAGTGGTTGGGGTCGGTTCCCCAGCCAGGAATCAAACCTGGGCTGCAGTGGTGAAAGCGCTGTGGCCTAACCAACATGGCATCTAAATGTACTATATATATGTAAAATCAAACACTGCTTCCATCCAAAAAGCCACTATTAACTTAAAAAAATTCAACTTTTAAAGGGATTTACTTTAGTTCTTTAACATTATTGGGTGTAAAGTTTCAAGAACTTAATATCAGCCAAAATAACCCCTTGTGTTTGCGTGTTTTCTTTTCATGCTCAACTGGCAGAGTTACAGTAATGATGAGGTTCGAATTTCAAACGTCAATTCATTTAAGTAACTTGTTGAAAATGATTTAATAGTATGTGACATCCCTGTTAAAAAAAAACAAAACAAACAATAGCAATGGTTTCCTTCCAAGGCAATGAGGAGTGTATTATTTAACTATTATTTAAGATTTAACTCAATTTAAATCACACATATTATAACATTCTCTACTAATGACCTCATCTTCAATACTGTACAGGAGAGCACTTGTTTTGCTTCTAGCATTTAGCGCTCTACGTTAAAACAAGATCTTTGGAACAACTATAAACTTTTACTCTAAAAGCTAAAGTACAACACACGTACCTTCTCAGGTAAAAGACGGACCCTTAATGTTATTACCACAGCGGCAACTGACAAAAGTACAGTTTGGTAACTTCAGTGTAGAATTAAAATACAATAAAGCATTACTAGAGCATTTTAATTCCTTGGTGACCGGATTCGTTACTTGCGTTTCAGCTCGTTTAAGATTGCTTACTGCTTGAACGCAGCTATGAAATATTAATTTTTTTAAATCAAGGACAATTTTTTTCTTTATGTTGTTTTTAAGTGACCATTACTGCCAGCACAGCATAAGTGCATGTATCCTTCTCTGAGTAGTCACTGTATTGGATGCATTATGCAAACTGCTGTATAAATTAATGCTGTCATTATTACATCATTATTTCAAATCGATATTATTACATCATTAAATCAAAAATGAAGAGTACAACTGTACCAAAATAGATAAATAAGGAAGAAGGAGGAATTGTACTGAGTATTATTAAATGTTAGTAACATGATGAGTAATCTGATTAATTAGTATGGTAGTAAACTGGGATTGAGACTTAACCCGCGTTAAAACTGACCGCAACATTGGCACGTCAAAGCACAGAAAACACGCAACCTGTCGTGACAAGAGCGGTGCGCGCGTGCCTGGGTTTCCGTCAGAATCGCATGCACATTTCTGCACGCGCACTCACTCACTCACTCACTCACTCTCTCTCTCTCTCTCTCACACACACACACTCTTTGTTTGCGCCAAATGCCGCCATGTCGAATTCCCTTCCTTCCCTCCCTCCCACCGCACATTCTCGGTGTAAAAACACAAACCTTTCCCGCGGCTCCGCTCCTCCGTTTAACGCCGCGCGTGCAGCCTGCTGGTCCATGGCGTCTTATAACGCGTAATAATCCACCCGTGTCGGTTTTAATCCCGGGAATAAACGCAAAATATCCGCTCTTGAGTCATGCAGCGCGCGCATCCCATTGGCTGTGTGTGGTGCACTACAGTAGAGCTCTACACATTCACCACACCGCTCTGTTTAACCCTCTGCAGTCCGGAGCTTCCGGTCCTGTCCGCCTGCTTGTTTTGTTTTTGTTTTACGCGATTGCCGTTACTTTCTCTCATGGCTGCGGTCTGAATACGTGTGCATATTGTTCCTGACTCCTGCGGGCACGTAGGAAATCGTGTTTGTACCAGTTTCGGTACTATTGTTTTACATTCATGTCATTACTGACATCAGCAGGCGAAGAGTTATCACGACTTCCGTCATTTCCGCCACCAGGAATATTTCCGTCCTGAGCGGCTCCGCGAGACATTTCTGCTGGGAGTTACACTGTGATAAATATTACTATTATAATAATAACGGAACAAAAGAATGCTTACTTTCTGACCAATCAGCTTCGAGCGTTTAACCGCTCTGTGGTATAAGTAAGAAATAAAACACAAGGGGGCGTGCTGTTATAGGAAAACAATCAATGGCGTTACCATTTACCAAAACAGAGTCGATTGTTTCCTAACAGCAGCATGTCCCAAAATGTTTTATTCCTCATATACCACAGCGATTTGCCAATGATTCCTGTTTTTAACTTATTAATGAAAGATGACACGTTGCTTTTTATCCATTTATAGTTGCATTTAATGTTGTGGAATGTCTGTGTAAAAAAAAAAAAAAGTTACCTCTAATTTACTAATTATCACTTACGTTATGGCAGCTATAAACAGTCGTTCTCTCACCAGCCTCTCGTTTTCCAATTCACACGACTTCCACAAACAAACTGACGTCATTTCCGGGACTTGGGAGCGAACAGATCTGCAGCCAGACACTACTGGAGTTGCTGTAATCAAAAGCTGAAGCATGTTGAATCATTATTATTCCCATAATTAGAAATGTGGAGAGGAAGAAAACTTATAATACTGTGCAACTGAGCTAGCCAAAGCACACCAAAATACGGAATCAGTTAGTCAACTATAACTAATTTTTACTACATGCTTGTTTCATCTTACTATATTTTCGCTTAACACCTTTTGCCTAACATGATAGCTACACTAATAATACGAACATACTATCCATCTTAGCTAATATTGAATAACTACTAAGAGTTTTGGCTATGTTAGCTACCTAGCTAACTGTTAATGTTACTAGTAATTGGTAACTTAGCATTAGTTAGCTAGTATTAACTGAAACACCTGTAGTTGTACACTATATGGCCAAAAGTTTGTGGACACCTGACCATAACACTCATATGTGCTTGCTGAACATCATATTCCAGATTTAGTCCCCCCTCTGCTGTTTCATAACCTCCACTATTCTGGAAAGGCTTTCCACTAGATGTTGGCATGTGGCTGTGGGGATCTGTGTTCATTCAGCCACAAGAGCATTAGTGAGATGTCAGGTGAGGAGGTCTGAGGTGCAGGAGGTCTGATGTTCCAGTTCATCCCAAAGGTGTTCAGTCAGGCCACTCGAGTTCTTCCACTCCAACCTTGGCAACCCATGCCTTCCTGGACCTCGCTTTGTGCACAGGGGCATTGTCATGTTGGACCAGGTCTGGGCTCCTCAGATCCAGTAAAAGGGAGAAATGAATGCTACAGCATACAAAGACATCCTACACAGTCATGTGCTTCCAACTGTGTGTCAGCAGGTTGGTGAAGACCCACATATGGGTGTGATGGTCATATAGCGTATTACATCTCTAACTCTAACAGACACATTTACGGGACTACCTCATACATTTTATAAAATATATGTTTGTCTAAATCAACAAACATTTGGCAAAGTTAATGCTATAGAAATTAGCATTAAATTGCTTCTATTCACCAAGAAGCAGCCCTAAATCAGTAGTGAGAAATCTCACATTCTAAAACACAAACTGTATTTTAGTTTACATGAGTCATAGTCAAACTAATAAAAGCCTGCAAAACCACAAGAGCGGCATCAGTGCTCATGTTTATCCCTGTCGCTATAACGTAATATCCTCCACAGGTGTAGCACCACAGCCTGCACCACTCCATATCATGCATCTCCAGGGCTTCCTGTCTTGAAGGAACGACCCAAAAAAACAAAAAAAGACTCAAATTATGTGCCTGATTCCACATAGCTTATTCAATATCGTTTATTCAATTTATTCATGTCTAATTAAATGTATAAAGTTAAATTCTTATCGAATTAAGTTGTATCTAACAATATAACGAAATGCTAAAAACGTTTGTAACACGCTTCCCGTGTAAAACAATGTATATGTTATATAATATTTATAAACGTGCAGTTGAGTGAGTTTTAATCAGGCGGATGCCGCAGCTACCTAACGGGTCCTTGGGAGGCGCGATGTGCGCGAGGGCGCATTCTGTTGGAGCGTACAGAGGTGTAGCGCAGAAGCCGACTTTACCATATATGGACAAAGGCAAGCGTCCCTTGAGCCCCTCTTGCTTCCGCGTTTGTGCGATTAGGCGGAAACCAAGCGGCCGGTAGCAGGGACCGAGCTAAAGGATCCGGGCGGCTCCGTTTGCCATTCATTCGAAAAGGAATACATACATCGCGAAGAACGAGCGGACAAACATGTCGTACGAACTAAGTAAGTTGTAAGCGTAGATGCGCTCTGTGTTGTGTTTGAGACCCGGAAATCGTGATCCTGGGTTCAGGTGCTGCTTCTCATGACAGCGGCTGTGTTCCAATTGTCACCCTTTCCGTCTGTAGGCTGCTACACTAACCGCTCGCATTCTACTGGGATGTATTTAAAACCATCAGCACGCGAGCACTTGATTTAAAATTCCTTGAAACCGTTAGAACAGAACGGCCGCACTGACGTCACCGCTATTGAATTTTTTTCCCCCCTTTAAAAATAAACAAACGCAATTGTAACGAGATGACCATTAGCTAAGGGGCTAACAAGCTAAAGCGAATGTAAACATTACCCACAAGACCCAAATGAGCGAATTTTAACACGGCAACACAACAAAGTTCACTGTAGCTTGACATTTTTTCAAAAAAAAAAAAAAAAAATGTTAATTTAATTGTGCGAAATTATTCTAAAAAGCGGTTAAATAAAATCATCACGTCGTTTGTACAATTATGTCGAAGTCCGACGCGCTCGTGCATTTTGGATGAGAGCCAGCTAGGAATTTGTTTTTGTTTGTTCGTTTTTTTTTAAATGTTATTCAGTTATTCAATAGTCATTTAATCATTTAAGATACCGTTAATAACGTTAGAAATAATAAAAAAATACCATGACAGTTCTACTGAAAATGATTAAAACAACATGCTAATAGTTATTCTAGGAACTGGGGATAACATCTTACCGATACTCGATATTGCTATCCTTCAGAGTGTAGCTAATGTGCTAATACCTCAGACTGAAACAGGAAAAAAAATCCCCTTTCCCGATTGGTCAGTTCTGTTTCTCACCATAGCAACTGGTAGCCAATAACATGTGATCAAACAATCGCGTGCCCTTGTTTAACGTTTGGACCGTTAAATCTAGAGGAGTTTCGATGAGGATGAAGATTTTATTGACTTTTTATGAACATTAAAGCTTAATTACTGTGCATTCTTCATTCAGAAGGTGTTCATTAATTTTGTATTCCAGCAATTCTGACAGTTTCAGCTGTTTATATGAATGTGCTCGGTCTAATATGGTTTCCATAGTAACAAGTTGCTCACAGGGATTTGGATGCCACATAATCAGAGGTTCATAATAAACAATTTTTTAAAAATGGTTATTCAGTGTGGATTTGTTGAAGTTTTCTGTAAGGAGATGTTTATTTAACGTTCATGGACGGAGCCTCCAGTGTCAGCACCTTGTAGCAGTAGTAGGTTTTCCACCACATGAAAGTCTTCAGGACAGGACTTTGCAGTTTTTGGTTTTTTTTTTTTGTAACATGACAAGATGTGTGTGTGTTTTTTTTTTTTTTTTGTCGTACATTACAGAGAGAGAGAGAGAGAGAGAGAGTGACAGAAAAGAGAAGCTGGTGAACGAAGGACTGTTTATAGTTGCTATAACGTGACAAAATGTTGATGTTCCACAACACCGAATGTCACTATAAACGCATAAAAAATACTTTTGTTAATAAATTAAAAATGTAATTGTTGGCCAATTGAAAACTTGCGTAATTGTTGATATGGTGAGGTTTTCTGTGAGGAGGTGTTTATTGAAGGAGCCTCCAGTGTCAGCACTTTATAACAGTCAGTGGTAAAGCTGTGACTTTAGTTTTCAAAGCTTTGCAGTTTCCTGGTAACACGACAAGCTACATTTACAAGAGAGGCTGGTGAGGGAACAGCTGTTTATAGCTGCTATAACAAGGGTTTTGTGGACATTGCACAATATTAAATGTAACTGTAAATGGACAAAATTTATGATGCATTGTGGGCATTTATACCTTACATATGTAATCAGCTGTACAATATGTGTTATATTAACCACTAACAAATAAATATTTAGATGGGGGGTTGAAACCCAAACACCTCATTTTCTATTACTACTCACATACTATGTTTTTTGCAGTTTTAAAATTTTGTATGCAAAATGAATGATTTTGGGATACTATCTATGCATTCTGATTATAAAGTATATGAGTAAGCAAAGGTAAGGACACACTAGCTAGGGATATGCAAGTACACAGATTAATAAACGTGCAGTTAAACAAGTATGCTAAGCGTTTTATTTACTAGTCCATGAGTACACACTAGCTAAGCATAGCTAGATAAAACAGAGGTTCATCTTACTATGGTCTTTTTAAGTTTTAAGGTCATTTGATTACCTGCTAGGTAATGTGCTTTAGGCAAATGTAATCAAACTAAGTTGGGAGTATGTGCTAACTGGTGTGTCATGTGTTGAATTGGTGTTGTAGTTGGAACACTGATTTTGCACTACTAGCTCGGCATAACATTGTAGTTGTAATACTAGTAAACTAGCCATATGCTCTAGCTAAATCATAAGTACACATTAGTTATATTTACTTACTGTTCAAGCGCACGTTTGGTAGCTAATTATTATAGTTAGTAGACAGCGGAATATGCTAGCATGCAGTAACTAACCTTTCTAGTTGTAAAGTTTAAAATTTTTTAAATTTGTATAGTGACTTTTGAGTACACGTAAACAGGCAGAATATGAGAATGCACGAGGTGTACATGACTAGATAGAAAGCAAGTACACAGTAACTAGGTGTTCTAGCTTAGAAGGAGTGGTCACTAGTTAGGGATGTCTAGTTAGAATGCACAATTTAAGCATTGTGCTCCAACCAGAAGTACACACTAGCTAAGCATTTGATTTACAACACAAACATTTACTATCCATGCATAGCTAGTTAGAACACAAGTTCAAACACTAGCTCAAAGTTCTAGTTACCTATGAGTACCTTTTGTTCTAAAAAGAGATTTATAATGTCAACAAGTTAAGCGAAAGCTATTCAGAATGCGCTTGTGTGCTAGCATAAACGTGATGTGTAATTCCAATATTTGTTTGTGTCAATCTCTTTACAGAGCACTTGTTTGCTAGCCTCCCTCAGATGGAGAGGGGCGTGGCCAAAGTTCTTGGTGGGGACCCGAAAGGGAACAATTTCCTGTACACAAATGGAAAGAGTGTCATCATCAGGAACATTGATGTAAGATCTTGTTCTTTATACAGCCCATTCTGAAGTGACCATGGATGTGCCCTACTTCATCAGTGTGACGCTGTGTTATTATACTTCACACTCACTTACACATAAACTATAACGACACATTATTAATGAACAGACGGGAACTAGCTAAAAGCTTGGCAGAGTATAGCGCTAGTTAGGAATGACACGGCCTTGTAGCTTTGAGTGATGGTGTGTAGTTAGCTTACTGTGCAGTACACACAACGCAGCGATGACTGTAGCTCGTTACCACAACCAAAGCGACAAAATAAACATTTAGTTTGCACTTTGCATTTATTCTCATTCTTTGTTTACCTTTATTATTGACTGTTATATTCTAAATTAAAATTTTTGCTTACTACTGATGTGTATGATTGCCTGTCACTCAGGAGAGTATGGTTCACTATGTCATAATCAATCATTTATAATCATTAATCATTGATTGTGTGTGTGTGTGTGTGTGTTACAGAATCCTGCTATTGCCGATGTCTACACAGAACATCCTCATCCAGTCATCGTTGCCAAATACGCACCCAGCGGCTTCTACATTGCCTCAGGAGGTGAACAATTCTCTTTCTCTTGTGTGTGTGTGTCAATAGACCGGTTGACTGCTAGTGTTAAGTGTTATCCATTCTGTTACAGTTAAAGACACACACTGTGTGGAAAGCATATGTCGTCGTAGTGGCTTGCTTTGTGTCCCATTCCACATGTTGTCCCCTATATAGTGCACTGGTCGCTAAAAAAAATCCCACAATTATGCACTATTTTGTGACAGTTTTTACACTTCTACATTAATCTGTTTTGTCTCTGTGCACTGTAGATGTGTCGGGTAAGATACGTATTTGGGACACGACCCAGAAGGAGCACTTGCTGAAGTACGAGTATCAGCCCTTTGGAGGGAAGATAAAGGACATCAGCTGGACGGAGGACAGCAAGCGTATCGCTGTGGTGGGAGAGGGACGAGAGAAGTGAGTCACAAAGGCACATAGGCAGTGAAAATAATTTTAACCAGAGTGTCCTGTTATTACAAAGTCTTCGAATGCCTGGATAATGCACTGTCAAAATTACTCCGGGAAGCTTCTGGAATGAAGCCTGGATCATCTGCGATTTTTCCGCACAGTAGGCTAGTACATGATTCAAGCCTGTTTAATATTTGATGACTCTATACCCACTCATCTAATATTACGGTTACACTTGAATGGACAACTATTATAAAATATAGTTCCATAAGAAACAGCTTTACTGCAATGACTTAGAAGTTAAAAAGGCTGTTTTAACCAACAAACCATAAGGAATGATGGTGTGGTGGGATTCTGTCGAATCCTGTCCGAAGTGTTTATTTTAACCACTTATATCACAGAAGTTTTCCAGAAGTCAGTACCTGTTATCGCTTACGTTATAGCAGCTATAAACAGCCGTTTCCTCCACACCAGCTTCTTTTTTTTTTCCCTCTATTAAGTTAGACACAAAATGCAGCTTGACTGACTGTTAGAAAGCACTGTCACTGGAGACTCCTTCCATAGTATTTACACAAATACAAAAAAACATTTGTTGTATCTCTTTAGAAAAGTAATGTGTGTGTGTGTGTGTGTGTAGGTTTGGTGCAGTGTTCCTGTGGGACTCGGGCTCCTCAGTGGGCGAGATCGTCGGTCACAGTAAGGTCATTAACAGCGTGGACCTTAAACAGACCCGGCCGTACAGACTCGTCACGGGCAGCGACGATAACGACACCACCTTCTTCGAGGGGCCGCCCTTCAAATTCAAGTGCACTATCAGCGTAAGTCCACTTCAGTTATCATCTCAATCTCAATCGAGAGAAGGTCTGAGACAACCACACACCTTCTTTATTCACTATATAGGTCGCTTAAATACGTTTATAAATTCCACCCTGTCATCAGTCCACAGTGGGCGTGTCCCAAACCACTATATAAGCCAAAAAAAAGCTTTTTCCTAATGTCTTATGTCCTAATGTATCATAAACTCACACTCCTAATCTAAGAATAAAAGTCATAGTAACTGGTTATGCACAAGTGTGTGTGTGTGTGTGTGTGTGTGTGTGTGTGTGTGTGTGTGTGTGTGTGTGTTTTCCCAAATGTTTGATGCTGGGATGGGAAAAGGAGTGGTGCTGTGTGTTTTGACAGTGTTAACAGGAATGTGTTATGTGTCTGAACATGTTTCACTTTGGCAAACACTTTTACTACCACACACACACACACACACACACAGAGAACACACAGGAGTTAGTGGAGCACTTAATTATTTTCATAAACGTTGTAGCTCAACAATAAAGTATTTGAGCGTTCTGCTTAGTTCATCACTTCACTGCTGCGCTGGTGAAATTACACACAGGAGTAAAAGTATGCGTCTGAGAGTATTCATGGCAGTATGAACACGGCCAGTGTCAGGTTTATAATGCGTTATAAATCTGTGTGTGTGTGTGTGTGTCCAAAAAAGTGTATTAATTCCTAATTTTTTTAAAATAACAAAGTATATCAGCATAACAACTTGAGTGAAAAACAGAATCTTAAGTAGTCCCGTTTTTCTAAATAACACTCAACCTGGCATTGACTACACAAGTTCATGTAAAACTGGATGATCCAAATTTGTGTGAAACCTGAAAGTTTGAACATGTGCTTCGATGGAAGAGATAAGACTCGAGGAAATCTGATCTTTTATCCAAATAAGATTACATGGTCACAAATTTGCTTAAATTTGTATAGTGACTTTCAGTTGATTTTCAGTTTTACATAAAAAAAAAAAACACCTGACTTTTGGACCTGGCTGTTTGGTGGCCTAGGAAGTCCATTCACATGGTGAAATGACATTGCCATAGTTTTCAGAACTATACTGCGTAGAAAATGGCAATCAACCCATCAGAAAGAATATAATTCAGTTCAATCGTGTTCGTATAGAGTAATGGACATGATCACAAAGATGCTTTACAGACTCAGACGTCCTCTCCTGGGTGACACACACGATAATCATTAAGGTCTTTAAGTCTACTGTTTTGCCTGTGCATTTTACAAGCAAATCGTTTAGGTCACTGTGGTTCTGACGTGCAAACATTTGAATACTGGCTTAAAGGTGAGTGCAGTGATGGAGGCATAGGAACAAGGTGTTTGTGCGTTCACTCTGTTTTGCCCTTTCTCTCTCTCACTCTCTTTGCAGGATCACAGCCGGTTCGTGAACTGTGTTCGTTTTTCACCGGATGGAAGCCGCTATGTTTCAGCAGGGGCCGATGGACAGGTAAAGTCAAAGGAAATGCAGTCACACCTTAAGCATGAATGGCGTTTCCCCAAGATTGGGTTATAATTATAATAATAATCCTCTGCAAAGCAATCTGACAACAATTGGCCTCATTTGTCAATCTTTTTTAAGTATCAGTAAAGCTGATTTTCATGGCTCGTTATCTTGGTGCATGTTGAATGCCTGTCACCCATAAAATGTAAAGCAGGTTCATGCTACAGCTTAATTGCACTCGCCACAAAAGGCTAAAGCTCGCAGAGAGCTGAACGAGCAGCACAATGGTGGGAGAAAGCAGTTTCTGTAGATGTATTAAACTTTCCTCCAGACTTTCCTCCAGACTTTCCTCCAGTCTCCAACTTGTCTCCAACTGTCTCTTGTATTTCATGTCCTTTCTCTCTCTCTCTCGTTCCAGATTTACATTTACGATGGAAAGACGGCAGAAAAACTAGGATCGCTGGGAGGTGATAAAGCTCATGAGGGCGGGATTTACGCTGTAAGTATGTGTGTGTATCTAAGAATGAGTGTGTGGGTGTTTCACTGATTTTGCTGCAGCTGAGACTTCACTGAGATACAACAGCACAGTGGACCAGACTACCAGATGATACTCCAGCATGAATGTTTATGGTCCTGACAAATAGCTTATAGCAACAGATTAGCAAATCGTGTCAGTGATGAGATACTTACAGAATGGCAGGCTATATGGTAGGTACACGTAGGACAGTGGCCACTGTGTGTATGTTCACTATATAGGGTAAGAAAAATAACGATAACAATTTTTTGTGCAACAAATCAAAATATGGAATGACATGCGTGATACAATAAGCTAATTCTTATGCACCCTTTATGATTTCATGACCTAGTTTTAATCTTGTGGCTTCTGCACATGAGCAACTGTAGCAGCACGATTTAAAAAACAAATAAAATGGAAATTAGAGGATGCGCTGGATCAAGTGCTATTTTACCGAATAACGAGGCTGGAAGACACAAATTTAACCAAATATACTAGACATCCTGTTAGATGTTTATTTCAATGCTTACCATTCTTTCATTCATATAATCATTGTATTAATCTTTATCTTTAATTTTTAAAACGACACTTGCTTTTATATTGTTTCATAATATTTTTCGGGATTTTCTTCACATAAACCTCGATGAAACATTGACTTGAGAAAGCCAAGTGACTACGACCCTAAAACTTATATCTGACACACAAATACGATGTCATTTGATGAAATAAACATCACTAAATGTCAAACCTAAGCTTGTAAAAGCCACACCTGTCAGACCTGAGCACTTATAATGATGATGACTCAACTTTGTAGGTGAGCTGGAGTCCAGACAGCACTCAGCTTATCTCCGCATCCGGCGATAAGACCGTCAAATTATGGGATGTGGCGAGCGGCACTGCAGTGACAACCTTTCAACTGGGCACAGACGTTCTAGATCAGCAGCTGGGTTGCCTGTGGCAGAAAAATCACCTCCTGAGCATTTCGCTGTCCGGATACATCAACTATCTGGATAAGAACAGCCCGAACCGACCTATTCGCACCATCAAGGTCAGCACAGCAAGACAGTGCTAATAATTTTGAGCCAGTCAAAGATTCTGACTTTTGCAGTTTGATCTTGTTAAGCCAAAATTTGCAGCTGGTCTGACATTAACTGTTGTTTATTACTCACTTAGGGTCACAGCAAGGCCATTCAGTGTGTGACTGTACATAAAGACGACGGGCGGAGCATCATCTACTCTGGCAGCAATGACGGACACATCAATATCCTTTCTATAGTCCACTGGGATAGCCTTCAGGCTCCCTGCGACCCTGTGTAAGATAAGGGGTACAGAAAATGGATGGAAGAATGGAATGAGTCTCCAGTGTCAGTACTTTGTAACCGTCAGTGGTGAAGCTGTAACTAAGGTTTCCCCATAACTGATTAATTTCCTGTAACAGCATGTCCACAAGTATTATTCCTTACTTATACATGTAGAAGGTGTTTTAACTCTTTACTCATGCTTCTGGCCTTTGTTATCCTTAACGTGTGTGTGTGTGTACATTACTGGGATGCTCAGAATGGCGAGAATGACGCACTGTCAGGAAAAGGACACACAAACTCCGTGGCCAGGCTTACCGTGGACGACTCTGACCAACTGGTGAGCTGCAGCATGGACGATACAGTCCGCTTCACTGACCTGAAGAAGAAGGAGTACAGGTAAAATGCACAAATGGCGAATGTGAGGCTCTGTTTACATCTCGGTGTCCTGTCAAAGCGAACAGCTTGCC
Source organism: Pangasius macronema (assembly GCA_037577455.1). Taxonomy (NCBI): domain Eukaryota; kingdom Metazoa; phylum Chordata; class Actinopteri; order Siluriformes; family Pangasiidae; genus Pangasius; species Pangasius macronema. Next base: position 17,288,276 of record CM074957.1, on the reverse strand, counting down.
ATCGATTTCAGTGATAAAGCTGCATTGACACAACACACGCCAAAGCACACACAGGTTGTGTGTAAATGTTACACTCCATTGGTCAATAAAAAGATTTGATAGATTGTACTCTAACATGTTGGGAATGTTGGGAGAGGAGGCCTGGGGTGTAGTCGGCATTCCAGTTCATTCCGAAGTTGTTCAGTCGGGTTGAGGTGCAGGCCTCTCGAGTTCTTCCACTCCAACCTTGGCCAACCATGTCTTCATGGACCTCTATTTGTGCACAGAAGCATTGTCATGCTGAAATAGGTTTGGGCCTCTTGGTTCCAGTGAAGGGAAACTGTAATGCTGTAAAGAAATTCTATACAATTGTGTGCTTCCAATGTTTTGGCAACATATGGGTGTGATGGTCAGGTGTCCATATACATTTGGCCATATAGTGGAGATTTGAGCCAACAACCCAACAGTGGATTTCAGTGTGACTGATCCAAAAAAGTACTGAAAAGCAGAGTAACTCACATGGAAACATCTGTGCATGGGGTTTTGAGAAAGGAAGTGAAAATGGGAACAGGTTTTTAAAAAGGTCACATGTATGTTAGACCCCACACACACACACACACGATAAATTGCTCTATTGAAGCTAACACACAGATATTAGAACAGAAATAGTGTAGGAAAAAGTACACACTCAGTGATAACTGTACCATGTGTGTGTGTTAGCGCTTCTGACGTGGCGAAGATGGACGTTCAGCCAAGGACCGTGTCTGCCGGACCAGGAGGCTTGGCTGTAGCTGTGTGTATTGGACAGGTAACACATGCACACACATTTGTTTGCATGTTTGTTTGTTTAGTAAAGAGATACCAAGCTAAAACAAATTAGATTTCAACATGATGGTATTAACGTGGAATATCGTCCATCGCCCCAACCCCCCCCCACTGCTGCCCCCTGGGCCCTGACCAGCTTCCTTCTGCTTTTTGCCAGAAGTTGTTTCAATGATTACATTCAGCTCATTCCCTTTCACAAAACCGGTGCCTGACACACAGTGCAAAGAGGATGATGTCCCTTGAATGAGCTTAACTAATCTTGTCGTGTAAATTCTTAATATGATTTGCATGTTTCTTTTTTGTAGGTGGTGCTGCTGAAGGATAAGAGGAAAGTGTTCACTCTGGATAATCTGGGCTACGAGCCAGAAGTGGGTGCGATTCATCCCGGGGGTGGCACCGTGGCAGTGGGCGGAGCTGTAAGGAACCACCGAGTTTTGTTTTTGATTTGCATATTTCACCTCCTTCAGGTTCACTTGTAATTTTCTTGTCAACAAGAAGCTTTTACAAGCGGCTCAGCTTCCCTAAGGAACCTCGCCTTCCTGAGTAGACAAAGACGTCCTAACTGTGTGTGTGTTTGTGTGTGTGTTTGTGTGTAGGATGGAAATGTTTATCTCTACTCAGTCCAGGGGAACACCTTGAAGGACGATGGGAAGGTTCTGGACACCAATGGCCCTGTGACTGATCTGCAGTATTCCAGAGATGGGGCATTCCTCGCTGCCTCAAACGAGAAGAAAGTCATCATTGTATACACCGTTGCCGATGGTTACGCGGTAAATAAACACAGCCGCCCATTTGCAGCATTGCAATCATACTGTTTGTAGTGTAAGAGTAACTATATATCGTTATCAATATTATCAGTATACTGTAGTATCGTCATAGGCGTACGTGTGTTTTTGTGTGTGCAGGTTAAGAACGAGTTCTACGGGCATCACGCTAAAGTGGTATGTCTGTCCTGGAGTCCTGATAATGACCACTTTGCCTCCGGAGGAATGGACATGATGGTGTATGTCTGGACTGTCTCCAATCCCGACAAGAGGATCAAAATTCCTGGTACACAAACTTATGCATGGTTTTTTTGTGTTATCTTAATTGTAATATTCCTGTTTGTACTACACCGTCTAATGACTTCTTGATAAGAATGAATTTGCAGATTTTTCCATGTCTGAGATCAGCAGGCGGTTGCACCAATAGAATGTAAACTGTCAGCAGTAAATGACCACCAGGGATGAAAAGTACTGAGAAATTGCTCTCACCAGTTACCTTGATAGGAACACCTGTACAACTCATTCAAGGCAGTATTAGCCAATCATGTGGTAGCGATGCAATGCCTACACTCATGCAGATACAATTCAAGATCTTCAGTTAATATCAAATCATATCAAATATCACAAGAGGGGGGAATGTGATGTCACTCAGAACAGTCTCACATGGAAACTTGTTACATGGAAGTGCTTGTTTGATGAGAAGGTCCAGACTGGTTCAAGCTGAATGGAAGGCTGCAGTAACTCAATCACTCTTTACAACCGTGGTGAGCAGAAGAGCATCTCGGAACGCACGGCATGTTGAACCCTGAGGCAGATGGACTACAACAGCAGAATGCCACATAGGGTTCCACTCATGTCAGCCAAGAACCGCAGTCTGAGGCTACAATTGGCCAAATCACCAAAACAGTTGGAACAGTTATGAGGGGAATGTTGCGCTGGTCTTTTTGCAATCTTTCAAATTCAGATTTTCTGATTCTCAGTTTTCTTCTCCTGCTTCTTGATCATGACAATGATGTAGCATTTCCTGTATATGTTGGATGGTGTTTCTGATTGGCTTGCGCACTACTAGTTACGACATACCATATGTGCGGAAACAGTACAGGACTGACTGAAACCATTTGAAGTAATCAAAAGATATTAGAACACCCTTCCATCTGCCAGAGTGGTTTATTCCAATGGTTTCACAGGGTGTTCTTACCAATCAGTCTTTTATATGGCTAGTATCAAGTGCTAAATTACTAATAAATTCAACAACACGTGGGTTGGATCAAATACTTTTCATGTAGGAATACTTATATATTTGATGAGGAGATTTTAGGAAATGAAAATGGCTGCTACATCAACTTGTACAATTACGTTATTTACAAAATCTGTGGTTTTGTGTTGTGTGCGTTGCAGATGCCCATCGGTTGCACCACATCAGCAGCTTGGCCTGGCTGGATGAGCACACGATCGTCACGACCTCGCACGACGCGTGTGTGAAACAGTGGACACTAAAAATCTAAGCACTCTCACACACTCTTGCAGGATCAGCAGGGACAGGGACTGCTGTATAGGATCAGTCTTTCTCTCTCTCACTTAGACTTGCACGCTCGCTCTCTTTGTTTTTAAGGGTTGTGTGCCAGTAATCTCAGCTGCCTCTGTGTGTTGGTGTGTGTGTGTGTGTCTCCTTTCTGCCTTCAGCCGGTTAACACGCTCCTTATCTCTCATCTTTACGAAAGATGTGACATTCCAGAGGCGCGAGGGTGAGACCTCCATCTGGCCAGCATTCAGTGCGCATGCGCACACACGCACTCTTTCTCTCTCTCACACACACACACAGTCTAAAGTTCTAAAACACATTTCTGAAACAACACAGCTCCTGATCTAACACTACAGTCACTGTTACATCAGGAGTTGTTATGTTTTAGACGCAATGCTATGTCATGGATCGGTCTCGTATTTTCAGCCAGGTGGAGGTTTTGCTTTAGCTCTCTCTCTTACTGTATCTTGCGCTTATATGATGGACCGTGGTCTGTTTCTGCATTCTGCTGAGAGGATCCGTGTGTGTGTGTTTGTTCAGGGAGCAATAATAGGTTATAAAGCAGAAATGGAACAGTCCAGAGATTTACTGTAGCGTGTGTGTGCGTGTGCGCGCGCATGTGTGTGTGTGTGTGTGTGCGCGCGAGAGAGACAATGGTGTTCTGTCCTCTGTGTCCGTCATTGTGGGTATGTTTATTGTGTTAATATAAGCCTCCACTTTTTCACTGGAGTGGATGTGATTCATACTACTACTAATAATAATAATAATAATAATAATAATAATAATTAATAATAATAATAATTATTATTAATAATAATAATAGTAATAATATGATGGAAATAAAGCTGAACACTTTTTATGCACAACGATGTGTGTGGTGTAGTTACAGTTTATATTCTGTCCTACTGAAATGTTCAAAAGTATGTTCATATGAAGAAAAGTGCCATTTGGAATGGATTAAAAACTGTTAAATACTTAATATGGACACCAGATAACTCAAATATGCTCATGGTAAGAAGAACTATTTCTTTAATGAATGTTTATGCTTTAGAACAGACGTTATATCGACGTTCGGCCTGTCGCTGAGAGTTCGAACTCTAACGATGCCACAGCCATCCATGGCCAGGACCCAAAGGGAGCAAAATTGCCCATGCTCTCTGGGTGGGAGGGATATTGTACTCTTTCTCCTGTCAATCACAGCAACACTAGCCAATCGTGGACATCTGTCAGCTCATGTATGTGGAAGAGGGTAGATAGCGCTTTCCTATGTGTGTGCTACGCTGCCCTGTAATGTAGTATGAACATTGACCGGAGGTGTCAAATCGATTGGGTCAGTGGCAGCAGTGTTACAGTTTGTACTGGTCTGTGGTGGTGAAGCAGAAGCTCAACATTTGAAGAAACCTGTCACATCCCAATCCCTATTGGAAAATGCAATTTTTTTTTTCTTTTGGTATGTTAATGTTTTGGCTAGTAGTCTAGGAGGTAGTGTCTACCATCTTGTTTCTCACACTCCATCTGACAAGAGGATCTTCCATGCCTCCTGCTTGTACATCATTGGGCCTCTGCACACCCCAATTACCCATAAACCCACCCTCTGCATCCTGAGGCTAATATGCTTAAATGCAGGAGTATGATATGGAAAGTCTGCCATGGTATAAACCAGGGGTTCTCAAAGGTTTTATTTTTGGATACTTATCACACTTGATTGTTTCAGATCTTCAGAAATACTTAAGACAAAGACAACCTGAGTAAACACAAAATACAGCTTTTAAACAATCATTTCATTTATTGAATGAAAAAACTTATCCAACACCAACTGGCCTTAATAATAATTGGGTTCAATAAGATTAGACACAACCAGGCTTGATTGCTGCCAGCCTTGTTGAATGTAAAATTAATCATTTAAATAAAACATTTCCAGCAATTTTGAATTTCAGCTAAAATGCAAACAGTGTACTGCAATTCCCAAAAGAAATTCCAGAAAAGATGGGGAAAAAAAAAAGTTATTGAAATATATAATTCTGAGTTACAAAGCCATTTCTACAGCTCTGGGACTCTTACAATCCATAGAACCATAGCCTGCTAAAATTCCTCCAAGAGTGTATTGATGACTCAACCAGGAAGTCACAGAAGAACCTAAATGGCCTTCTAAGGAACAGCAGGCCTCCCTCTCCTCAGATAAGGTCAGTATTTATAATTTCACCATCAGAAAGATCCATGGAAGAGTTGTAAAATGAAAACCACTGCTACCCAAGAGGAAGCTAAAGTTTTAATCCAAATTTGACAAAAAGAAACACAAAATAAGTCAGTCAGACATGGTGGTGGTCGTGTGATGGTGTGGGGATCCTTTGCTGCTTCAGGGCCTAGGCAACTTGCCATAATTGACAGAACCATAAATTTTGCTCTTTTATCTTCAGATAATCCTGAAGGAGAATGCCGGGCCATCATTGTCATCTGAAGCTCAAGTGCAGTTGGGTTATGCAGCAAGACAGAGATCCAAAGCACAACAGCAAATCCATCACTGAATGGCTCAAAAGAGACTAAATTAAGGTTTTGGATTGGCCTAGTCAAAGTCATGACTTGAGCTCCCCTGGGATGCTGGAGCAGGACCTTAAACAGGCAGTTCATTCGCCAAAGCCTGCTAATGTGGCTGAATAAAACCAAT
>CM074957.1:17263965-17279328 GCA_037577455.1 Pangasius macronema | reverse complement strand
TAAATGCAGAGCACAAATTCTGAGTATGGGTCACCACACTTGGCCACAAAGTCACTTCACTTCACTTCACTTCAAAGGATCACTGCTATCTCAGGAATAGCATGTGTGGCATGACCGAGATAGGTGGAGAGAGAGCGGGACCATGTAACATAATGTACACGCAGATGTCCAATGTAGATGTACCATGGAATACTGTGAAGGCCATCATCAATGAGTGGAGAAACTGGGGCACCACAGTGACAGTCAAAATAATGACACAGAAATTGAAAAAAAAAATCACATCTTGCATTTCACAGCATTCTTACTATCACATTAAAGTTGGAAAAAGATCTGACATGATTTATACGGGTTGTATTTGTTACGTCAAAAAAACCTGCAATGTTAACAGGGGTGTGTAGACCTTTAATATCCACTGTAGTTTAGCTGTCTGTGTATCTCTTTATCCTTTTATCTTGGTCTGTCTTTCTCTTGGCCAATCTCTCTTTCTGTCTGTTTCCATTTCTGTCTCTCTATATATCTCTTTCGATCTTTTTCTGGTGTGTTTTGATTTTGGACAGTGTCTTTGAGATAACCCATCCAGAGTTAATGATTGGCGAGAGAGAGAGAGAGAGAGAGAGAGAGAGAGAGGAGGGGGGGGTTCATTTGTTCATGTGCTGGTCAAATTTCTCTCTCTGTCTCTTTCGTCAGGGTAAGTAGCATAAGAGCAGTGTGTACCTGTGTATGTGAGAGAATGTGTGTGTGTGTGTGTGTGTGTGTGTGTGTGTGTGTGTGTGTGTGTGTGTGTGTGTGTTCATTTGAGATTTCCTCAGCTGTCATTTCATGTCTGTTTCAGTGTCAGTCATTTGTGTTTAACGATTAAGCAATTTGCTATCTGCTGCTGTTGAACATTCACTTATGTACTCTATACCTACCTCTCTTTTTGCCTCTCATTTGCTTTTTTTCCCCTTCGTTTTTACTTCTCTCATTAAGCGGTAATCTAGCTGTAGCCTCCACTTACCGAGATGCCCCTGGTCAGTTGGAAGAGTGAGCCAAAGTGTGTGAAGGTTTTGTAATATTGTACACAGAGTAATGGGATAGGGGCTGGAAATGATTTAATGATAATCACTGATTAACATGTTTGCATATTAAAGGGACCCTGGAACACATTAAATAAACAAAAAAAGCCAGAGCTTCTTTTCTCACTCACCATTTTCCAGTGACTTTCAGTGTAGTCATACTGAGAAATCTAATGTAGAAGTGGAGACAGCAAACGTTAGACTCAAAGTTGGACGCAATGTGGCTCGGCTAGTTAGAAATCTACGAGATGATCAGTGTGATGGTGTTGCTGGTGTTGGCATGAAAGTTGAAGCTTGTTGGAGCAGAGTGTACAGATGAGTAGGTGAGAGAGCTGGAAAGACTAAAGAACTAAAGCGCTGCCGCATCTCTTTAGGTAGAGAAGAAGCGAGGGTTAAATCACTCTGACCACTATCAGCAGGGAGATGAAATTATCAAGGAACGTGAAAAGACGAACAACTATTTTAAGCTAAAATCACAAGATAAATCTCGGATGCCATTGAAAATAAAACTTTTGGGGAAGGGAATGATGAAATGATTGAGACTAGTTCATGTCTGAGTAGAAAATGAAATTTAAAATTTATTGGTCATTGCATCACAACCATTGGGTTGACAAATCAGTAGCCTGGAAAAGTATATTTCATTTCTAGCTCGCCATACATTATTATGTTATATTAGCTACCACTTTTTAGCCTAGCCACTTGAGACTGAGATTTCACTTGCTAGGTGAGCTAGCTAATACACTTAGGATTTGCTCACCCCTGAATTATCTCTAATTCTCAACAATCTAAACAATCATCACAAGTGTGAGAAATGAGTTTGTGATTCTGTGTGTACTCTCCACCAGTATCACTGAATGGCAAGCCATCACGAAAGCACCATGTCCGACGCAGCCCAAATGCAGCGTAGCATCTCGACTGCATAAACAGAGGACCTCAAGGATAAGGATCAGGCCCATGGAGGAAACGTGTGCTAAGTCATACAGATGAGCTTATGGTAGAAAAAGAAGATAGCCTTTATTGTCACATATACAAGTACAGTACAGTGAAATTCTGCTTTTTTTGCATGTCAGAGGTTGTTAGGAAGCTGAGGACAGAGCACAGGGTCGGCCATTACAGTGAAAAGGGCTAACAGTGGCGTCTTGGTGGTGCAGGGATCCGTACTCATGACTTCTGATTAGCAACGGAACATGTATAGCATGTTTTTACCATTACGCAGTCCTTGTTGCGGACTGGTTCCTGTTCATATTATGCAAGTGAAATGATGCTGATTTGCAAATGATAAAAAAAACAAAACAATGGGCAGTAAGGATTTTCTTGCTAACTAGATAGGTGTTGTCCTCAGATAGTTAGCATTATGCAGATGATTTCTGGTTTAGTATTCCTTTATAGGTGTGTGAGACGAGACGAGTGTGTGTGGTGGAATTAATTCTGGTGGGAGCCTAGGGAGGGATGAAATGTTTTCATAATGTGGGGAAGGTTAGGTTTCAGTGACTGTCTTTGAGACAGAAAGAGTGTGTGGGAAACAGACAGAGGTCAAAGCTTTGTTGTTTTAGTGTACTGATAAGGTTCTCTCTCTCTCTCTCTCTCTCTCTCTCTCTCTCTCTCTCTCAGTATGTCAGCGAAGACAGTGAGTGCTCCCTGGTTCCTGTTATGCTGGCATCATGTATGTCATATAAGCTAACTATTTTGCAGATTGTGATATCATGCTAGCATGATATGAGTGAGAGTGAGAGTGGGTAGATGATGCAATCTGAGAGCTATGACTGAATTAATCACTTAATATAATATCGCCTGAAACTGTAAAGAGGACTCGATGTCTACGTAGCAGACACACACTGTCTTATAATCACTTGCTTTCCACCAGGTCTTAGAACAAGATTAATATTATAATGTGTAATAAAGATAAACAGGCTTCATGTATATTGCAGGAGCAATAAAATAAAAAAAAGAGCCGTGGCTGTAATTGTGGGAGCTCATTTCGAGACAGTTTCTGACCAGGGCTTCACCAGGGCTTGAGAACATTCTTGCTGTCTTTTCAGCCATTGCACAGTCTTGCTCAATGAAACCGTTGAGTGTTACTTGCTAGAGGAAACTCGGTTTATATTAAACGAGTATATGATGACTTTTGTTAGGATGTATGCGACGTTTAATCTCGAGGTTATGTTCAAAGCCATGAAATATCAGCTACAATGCAGAAATCACGGTTGTTAATAGATTGTGATCCGTTTTGAAGATGGTCAGGTTGAAAACTATGTGCTCTGTGCAGTTTGATAAGATGAGCCGGTGCATCAGTTGACAGATATTTAATACTTTAATATAATTTTATTTATGTATTTTTAGCAATGTCTTTATTTTCTTTTCAAAGATTCTAAGAACAGGATTTTGAACACCAGGAGTTTAGTCATTTTTCCATGAGTGAGCTATTGCCCTTTTGGCTTCAAGGAGACATAAAGAAATCAAACATTTCATTGTTTAAGAGCTTTAAAGCCATCTGGAAAGATATGAAGTATACAAAGTTAAGGACTAAGAAAAAGAATACGTGAGATTAAACCTAGGATCACTGGGCATTCCCATACACAATGGAAACGTGTTCCTTTACCTGGTTTACACTTATCCAGAATTAGTATCCAGAATATTTGGGTTAAAATGATGTTATTTGGATGGAGTAATGAATACTAGTTTTAATAGAGGTTACAGACATAACGAGTGGACTATCATCTGAGTATTTTGTAGTGTAATCAAGTTCATTGGAGATCAACACACGGGATTGAATTTCTGAGACTGACATTGGCGCTCTCTTTTGCTAAATAGTCTGAGGCAGTAATTATGTCCATGATGCACATCTTACGTTGGTTTTTGCTCTCCTTTTTGTTTAAGATTTCATGATGACGTTGCTCTAAACTGATGAACAGACTCGTGCTGTACGCAGGTGACTGATGGCATTGTAAAATGCTTAACGTGAAAAACACTTACTGTTCTTTTTTATACTGTTCTTTATGTGTATGAGAGATCTGGTGTCCTGTGTACAGCACAACAATTTAGTGCAGTATGTCAGTTTACAACATAGATAACTAAATACATTATATAATATTAATTAATCTAGCATAAGCAGAGAGACTATTGCTACAGTAGCTAAACATTTACCTACACAACATAGATAGTGAGCTAGCTCAAAGGTCCTTTATACAGTCACCTCCAGAATGGGCACCCTTTGTGATTTAGACGGCTTCTTGGGGTCATTGCCTTGTTGAACGTTCCGTCTATGGCCAATTCCTAACTTCCTGACAGAGGCGGCCAAGTGATGATGTCATCAAGCTTCATAAGAGACTTTGCAAGCATCACTGATCCATCACCATGTTTTGCAGTGGCTAACTGGTGCTTTTCCATCCATTTTCCATACTGCTTATCCTACACAAGGTTGCGGTGTAACCTGGAGCCTATTCCAGGGGACTCGGGGCACAAGGTGGGGGACGCCCCATCGCAGGGCACAATCGCACACATACTCACACACTACGGATAATTTGGAAATGCCAGTCAGTCTACAACATGTGTTTGGACTGGGGGAGGAAACCGGAGCACAGAGGGTGGAGGCGGGATTTAAACCCCCAACTCTGGAGGTGCGAGGCAAACATGGTGACCACAATGCTAACTGAAGTTCTAATAATGCTTACTTGTAGGGGTTTCTACCCAGTCTATTGAAGGGCACTTAAGACTGTAAGGATGACGTCAGGTGGGTCCACCATGCTGAACATTTTTTACATCACATTTCACTTGTTCACTGCGCGGCTAAAAGGAGAGTTTATCCTGCTTGAAAACACCTGAATTATTGATTCACAGTATCTTTTCAACTGCTTGCTATCATCAACCATCGGGGGAACACACACATATTCCGTGATTGAGGAAAACCACAGCAACCGCTTCATTTGTCCTCTTTCTGTCAAACTCCTGCAGCTGCTGAGAACGGAGACGTCAGATGTCCGAGAAAGATGATACTGTCCACGACTGGGGGCCGGTGGGGGGTGGGGGGTTTAGCTGGAGTCGTGGAATTCTCTGAGCGTTCAATATCTGCTTTCCCTGAGTTTGTGTGTGTGTGTGCGCCCGTGTGTATTTTACTCTTTTCAAGCAATCAGAATTGTCAGCTGAGAGGATTGTTCAGCAAAATTGTCAATATGCTGAGCAGCTGCACTTCAGAATCTTATGTTTTACCTCAACCAGGGAGACATACAGTGAGAGACAGACAGACAAGAGAGATGGAAAAAGAGAGAGACAAGGAACGTGGTAGGATGGGGGCATAATGGGAAGTTAGGATGTGGTGGGATGTTGGGGGGGGGCACAATGGGTCATTGGGATGTGGTGGGAGGTGGGGGGAGCATGCAGCAGGATGTAGGGGGGGTACATCATGCTACAGTGCAATGGGAAGTTGGGATGGGGTGGGATATGGGGGGCGGTTGGGATGAAGCAGGATGTGGGAGGGGGGGTACATCATGCTACAGTGCAATAGGAACTTGGGACGTGGTCGGATTTGGGGGGCTGTTGGGATGCAGCAGGATGTAGGGGGGTGCATCAGGCTACAGTGCAATGGGAAGTTGGGATTTGGTGGGATATGGGGGGCTGTTGGGATGAAGCAGGATGTGTGTGTGGGGGGGGGGGGGTGAATCATGCTACAGTGCAATGGGAAGTTGGGATGTGGTGGGATATGGGGGGCTGTTGGGATGAAGCACGATGTGTGTACATCATGCTACAGTGCAATAGGAAGTTGGGATGTAGTGGGATATGGGGGGCTGTTGGGATGAAGCAGTATTTAGAGTGGTGTACATCATGCTATAGTGCATTTGGAAGCTGGAATGTGGTATGAGCTGGGGGGACCAATGGAAAGTTGGAATGTGGCAGGTTGAGGGGAGGCACAGTGGGAAGTTTGCGTGTGGTGGGATGGTACCCCCTGAGCCATAAACTTGTGTGACAGCTGCAGACATACTATACTATACATACTATACTATAATCCTGCACTCAACTGCTGTTCTGTTAAAAAGCATCTGTGGTTTGAACAACACTGGAATAAACAACTCTATAAAATACCAACATATTTCGGTCCACTAGGTGGCAGTAGTGTTGTATCAGTGACTCTTTTTCTTTTACGCTGTCTCTCTGTATTTCTCTCTGAGTCCCCCCCTCCTCTCTCTCTCTGGGTATGTGTGTGTGTGTGTGTGTGTGTGTGTGTGTGTGTGTGTGTGTGTGTGTGTGTGTGTGAGTGTGTGAGTGTGAGAGTGTGTGTGTGTGTGTGTGCTAAGCAGGAAAAACTGTGGGATATTGATGTTTGTAAATGCCATATCAGCCCCTGTCTCACTCTCACTCTCTCTCGTTCTCTTCAATTTTGTGTTTTTTTTCTTTTATGCTGTCTCTCTGTATTTCGCTCTGAGTCGCTCTCTCTCTCTCTCTCTCTCTCTCTCTCTCTCTCTTTCTTTCCATTCCAGTCACTGCGTTTTATCTTATCTCTTCTTTTATCTTAACTTTTATCTATATTGTTGTGCGGTTTTGCCAGAGCTGTAGTATGAGTGAGTGCGATGTGAGAGAGATTAAAAGAAAAGAAAAAGAGAAATGAAAATGAAGGTAGATTGTCGTATCAGTAAATCTGAGTAGTTCTTACCTCCCCATGTCCACATTTACACTAACCGCTTCCTCTTGGACTCTAATTTCATCAAGTCACATCTTATCTGTCTTTTTCTCACTCTCTTTTTCCTTCTTTATCTCTCTAGAGAAGTTACTTGTGATTATAAATGTACGACCTTACTCTACACACTACTTAACCGTACACAATACATATCATTTATCATTGTGTATGTGTATGCAGAGTGTGTGTTTCCTCTGTGTCTGCAGGAGATCATCTCTCTGTGTGTGTGTGTGTGTGTGTGTGTGTGTGTGTGTGTGTGTGTGTGTGTGTGTGTTTATGTCCTTGAGTATAATTGGGGGATTTTCTCTCTTTCAGGCTTTTGAGCTTCTGAAATGGAAAAGGTCCAACGAAGCCCTGAAAAAGAGCCAGCTCCATCCAAACAGGTGTGTGTGTGTGTGTGTGTGTGTGTGTGTGTGTGTGTGTGTGTGACTTTGGTCCGATTTCTCCTCTTTCTTTTATCACCCTTTATCCTCTGTTACCTGACTGCAGATAGAATTATGTGTCCTCAGGGGAAAAAGAGGGACATGAGAACAGGAGAGAGGGAGAGAGAGAGAGAGAGAGAGAGAGAGAGAGAGAGGGAGGGAGGTGCAGAGGGAATAGAGAAAAATCTAAAACCTGGAAGTCAGGAAGGGAGTAAGGATGGAAATTTTTGGGGCGAAATGCTAAACTATTCAGATTTGTCAAGGCATTATTTGAATAAGATTTGAATATTTGTCGCAAAATGTATGCCGGAAAAAACATGAAGCCTTTTATCCACTGCGGTCTGTGTGGCATTTTAAACTCTTTACATCTGGCGCCTGCCATCACGTCCACATTTAAATTTAATTTAATTTCATAACATCCCTGTGAGGCACTGAGTTCACCCGCTAAGTTAACTGTCTCCGTTCCGCCACGCAGTAGGTCCGTTGCATACAGATGAGCGACAGAATGACTTCACGCAGGCTCAGCCGTATTTTCCTATGGATAGAAGAATCTTACGCTTTTGCATTTGTAATTACAAGTTAATCAAACTCGTCTTTGACCCTGTTAGCCACTTCGCTAGCCGCTGTATGAAATGTGGCAAGAAGCGTCTCAATTTCATTGGGCGTGGAGAAAAAGATTCTATTCATTTAGCAGCACCGAATTATTCACATATTTACCGTGACGCTGGGGTGAAATACTGCAGTGAGGTGGAACGTCATGATTGCCGAAGATTGAGATGTTTTCACAAAGCTGCATCTGGAAAAAAAATAAACTGTTGAACAGCTTTCAGCTAATTCAGAGAGATTCTGGCTTAATGATGTAGCACTCATAAAGCTCATAACAGTTTAAAGGAGAATAATCAGTGATAGAGTGATGTGATGTAGAGAGATGGACCTAAAGAGACAGGGAGAGAGATGGATGGATGGATGGATGGATGGATGGATGGATGGATGGATGGATGGAAAGAGAAAAGGAGGAGAATCTTAGTCAGAAAGCGACAGATGTCAGGTGTACGATTTGGTGGAGAGAAAGACAGATGAAGCAAAGGTGGAAAAAGAAAAGGGAGAGAGATGGGGAGAGGAATGGATGTTGAGAAGGAGAGAGAGAAAGAGAGAGATGAGTCAGAAGTATGGAACCAGTAGGGAGATGGACCTAAAGAGACAGGGAGAGAGATGGATGGATGGATGGTTGGATGGATGGATGGATGGACAGAGAAAAGGAGGAGAATCTTAGTCAGAAAGCGACAGATGTCAGGTGTACGATTTGGTGGAGAGAAAGACAGATGAAGCAAAGGTGGAAAAAGAAAAGGGAGAGAGATGGGGAGAGGAATGGATGTTGGGAAGGAGAGAGACGAGTCAGAAGTATGGAACCAGGGATAGAGGAAGAGATGTATGGGAGAGGTGTAGCAGGAGGAATAGAGACAGAGAGGGAGAGATGGAGAAATGGCGATGGAGAAATGAAGGGATGTGGACAGAGAGAGAGAGAGACGGGGAAACGAGGGAGTGAACGAGGGATTAAAGGAAAGGGGCAAGGATAGAGAAAGAGGAGGGGGAAAAAAGGAAGATGGAGAAAACACGTTGATGTACGATGCGTATCATAGCATACGTCTTTGCTATATACAGTCAGTGTAAAAATTCTAAAATTCTACTTTGTGCTTCGTTTTTGTAAAAAGTCAGATCTTTTTCCATTTTATGGTCATATAGCAACCAACAAATTTCTAGTGGAAAAAAGAACATAATGTTCAAAACATTAGCTGTACCATGGAACAGTCTGAAGTCCACCATCAAGTGAAGAAAATAGGGCACCACCGTGACATTGCTAAGAACAAGACGCCCCTCTGAAACTGACAAGAGGACAAGAAGAAAAGTTATCAGGGAAACTGCCAAGAGACCTTCTGCAACATTAAAGGAGCTGTGGGAATATCTCGGCAGTACTGGTCACTCCCTGCATGTGGCAACAAGCTCTCGTGCTCTTCACAAGCCTAGGCTATGGGGTAGGGTGGCTAGATAAAAAAAAACATTCTAACCCACCAAAATCACCTTTATATATACGGCAGAGTTGGTAGAACTTTTTACACATAATTTTACTTATAATTCTAAAGATATGTCTGTCGCAAAGATGAGCCAACTAATCCCCCAAAGATCACCATACCCATGGTGAAGCATGGTGGTGGCAGCATCCTGCTCTTCTGCTGCTTCTCTTCAGCTGGAACAGATAGAGGGAATCATGGATGGATCCAAATGCCATATCTATTTTAGCACAAACCCTACAGGCTTCTGTTTGACAGCTGGAAATGAAGAAAAATTCACCTTCCAGCACAATATTGACCCAAAGGACAAATCAAAGTCGACAAAGCAATGGCTCTACATTTTTGAACGGCCCAGTCGGCAGCCAGATCCAAATCCTATCAATCAAAAACCTGTGTGATGGCTTGGAGAGGGCTGGGCACAGGAGATCTTCTCCAATTTAATAGATCTGGAGCATTTTTACAAGGAAGAGTGGAATAGAAATTGCTTAGTTGGTAGTGGATATCTCTCACCCAAAAGGACTGAGGAGCAAACTGATCCTTACAGCAACAACGGGATGAGAGAGAGATGGAAATGAGAGAAGGAAAAGATTAGTTTAAATAGTGAATAGCTGAAATAAGTGAAATGCACTGAAACAGGTGAATGATGCTCACCAATGCTCATCAGTTACTATCCTTATTTTGGACTTGCAGTAATACTGTAAAACATTTTTTTTACTCTCATCAGCCATCTTATCAAGTAGGCTTTCCATTTTTCCACAGAGTTTGTAAATGAGCAAGGATAGTTCATTGGTTGCTTTTGACAATTTGTCCGTCCCTTTTTATACCATAAACCGACCACCAAAGACCAGTCAGAGAACACTCTGGAGAAGTGTAGAGGATAATCAGCATAAAAAAATCTAATTTCACAACACTGGGCCTAATTTACCGAGACTGATACAAATGGATTTATTCGTAAATTGTAAATACGGGCATTTACACAACAAATCTGACATTTCAGGAATCCTACTCATGCTCATGAGTGTGTGTAAACTAATGTAAACCTCAGCTTCAAATTCTATCAATTGTGATGAGTTATTGCGCTTTTGTATACGGATTAAATGGAGTTTAAATGGAGCAAATTTAACAAACCGATTTAATGAACATTTTGTGATGCTCATTTGTTTCATATTAATGGAATCAGCTAAAGAAATGTTAAATAGGAAAAAAACTAAAGAAAGCAAACCAAAATAAATCCATAAATGAAGACAAATAAGGCTAGTTATTCAATTAAGAATGCTGCTGTCTGAAAGGAGGTGGGCTCAGGCATCCGGTATCTTCTTTTAATTCCATGCACTTTATTAGAGCCAGTGATAAGTGACCGATCTAGTTTGTCCCAAGCTGTAACGTGTCGTGTACTCCCTAGCTTCCTGTGGACACGTTGCACCAAATCCAAGTTATCTGGATTCATGTCTGTCTGTTTCACCTTTTGCTTGTCATTTTAGCTTTGTGAGCTTTGCCTTTTATGGAGTTGTGTGGGCGTCACCGAATTGCGTGGGCAAATCAGCTGATCAGCATTATACGCTGTAAGGTTGATTTCAATATCTTTACTTAGCAACTGTGTAACTACCAAGTGATGTTCGTGAAAGACCTAAAAAGCGGCAATGGATCTCAATTTAAGCTGCACAACGCACCATGAATAGGCACAACAAACATATACACATGTCTTCAGGAACTGTGTGTGTGTATATGAGAGAGAGAGAGAGAGAGAGAGAGAGAGAGAGAGAGACAGAGAGACAGAGAGAGAGAGAGACAGAGAGACAGAGAGAGAGAGACAGAGAGATGATGATGATTTGTGCCCCACATTTCTCTTATTTTAAGCTTCCTCAGACGAAAGCCTTTTTTTTGCCAGAACCTGGAAAGAAGCAGTGACTTTGATGTGTGTGTGTGTGTGTGTGTGTGTGTGTGTGTGTGTGTGTGTGTGTGTGTGTGTGTGTGTGTGTGTGTGAGAGNACACTCTGATCACAAATCACGTCTTATTATAATGCCACATGCACATCACCACCGCTGCAGCTAATGAGGATGATAACAGCGTTCATCTGCTTCCTCATAACCACTGATCACGCTTTCTTTCCTCCTCATAACCACTGATCACACTTCCTTTCCTCCTCATAACCACTGATCACGCTTTCTTTCCTCCTCATAACCACTGATCACGCTTTCTTTCCTCCTCATAACCACTGATCACGCTTTCTTTCCTTCTTTCCTTCTCTTTATCTCCTGTTTCTTCCTTATTTAAATAACATTTGGTTTTTTTAATAACATTCTTTCCCCATCCTTCCTATATCTTCTTTCATTCTTTGGTTTTGTATTCTGTATTTATTATCCTTTCTTTTTTTTGCTCTTCTCCTGCATTTCTGTCTTTTATTTTTGTTCATTTCTCCTTCCTTCCTTTCATATTTACTTATTCACTCATTTTTTCCCTTGTTTCTTTTTTTTAATATCATTCTCTTTTGCCTCAGTCTTTCCTTCCTTCCTTCCTATATTTTTTGTTTTTGTTTGTTTCTTTCGTTCTTTCTTGCTTTCTTGTTCTTTTTATGTTTCTACATTTCTTTTTTTTCTTTGATTTTGTTATTTATTAATTTGCTTGTTTATTCTTTTTGTTCATTTCTTCCTTTTTTTTCTTTGCTTATTCATTTTTTTCGTTTTTTTTACATTCTCCATTTCTGTCTTTCTTTCTTTTTTTGTTTGTTTTTTGCAGAGACACACCAGAAAGCCCGTCTAATCTGTCTATCTCAGTGCTGCGTGAACGTCCCGATAAGCGCGGAGTTGAAATCTTGCTCTGAGATGCGTGAAATGGTTCAGCCAGGCGTCACGTCAATAACGAGTGATGGCTAATAAGTCTGATTTATATTCATTAATACGCATCGATACAAACAGATTGTGTATATAGATTGAGAATAATTGACCTGGGAGCCGTTGCTAAGGTGCTGATTCCAATTTTCTGATTTCCTGTCAGTGTGTTTCAGTGTGTGTGAAATTGTAAAGGTTATTTCAGTGTGTATACGGTATACATGCCGTCTGTAGGCATAATAAGAATCCGGAGAAGGGATTACGCATAGAGACTTTCATGCATGTACACACACACACACACACACACACACACACACACACACACACACACACACACTCACTGAA
Source organism: Pangasius macronema (assembly GCA_037577455.1). Classification (NCBI taxonomy): domain Eukaryota; kingdom Metazoa; phylum Chordata; class Actinopteri; order Siluriformes; family Pangasiidae; genus Pangasius; species Pangasius macronema. The sequence continues at coordinate 17,266,940 of CM074957.1, read as the reverse complement.
AGACATTCGGTAGTTTGTACATATTAAGTTAAATCACATCATACTTTTTATCCGTTTATAGTTATGTTTAATGTTGCGGAAACGTTTGGGCTAAAAAATGCTAAATATACATCTCACAGAAAACTTCGACTATGCTTCAGGCAGAGAAATCCAACTTTCCGTCTCTTTTTAAATGTATTTATTTATTTTTTGGGTTGTTAGCAAACCACAAATGGACCAGCGGGGTTTCTCAGAACGCCAGATGAACGGTTGCATCATTGCTAGTGACCCAATGATCTGTGTGTAAACGCATCACTGAAAGGAAAGAACGAGCCTCCGCATGCTGACCTGATGATGATGATGATGATGATGACGATGATGATGCTCCAAATCATTTTCTCCAGCACCTGGAAGGTCTTGTCTACACCTCTCCCCTCTGTATTCGATAAATACAGCAAGCTCGGATCTTCTCCTTGTAAATCTTCCAAAGCCATTTTTAAAACAGATCCATGTGACGCATAAATGAAATTCCAAATTCATTTTGTTAAGCACAAATGTCATTCGTTGCCATTTTGTGGTCGTAGCATATGTGTGGAGCTCTGGGGAAGCTTGTTGAATGTCGCTGCGGCTGAACAGAGTAAAAAAAAAGGATAAAAAAAAAATCGAAGTTGACCATAGTTGAGTTTATTATTGCTACGTGTTTGGAAATATACTTTCTAACTTTCCTAAGCTATCCTCCAAAGATCATGGTGGGTAAGAAGCCAGATTTACAAATGCAGCAGTAATTGCCGAAATCTTTCCGCATAGTTGAGTATCGGAAGTCACCATCATCATCATCATCATCATCAAAACGAAGACGAGCGAACACACACACGCTAATGTACACAGTAGAATATGTTAGTTTGACTGAGTGAAGGGTTTTCAAACCCACGTGTCTTCATTGGATTTCTTAAAATCTGATAATCAGATTTCTATTTCTGATGAAAGGAATAGTATGATTGCTGGTAAAAGTACTCACTGTTGTGTGTGTGTGTGTGTGTGTGTGTGTGTGTGTGTGTGTGTAGCAACTGACGCGATGTGTCCTCAGTGCAGCGTTTTTTGGGGCTCTTGGCTCCTCCTTCCTGTACGGCTACAACCTGTCTGTGGTCAACGCCCCTGCCAAGGTCAGTCACCGATCCACGACTCTCTTCTGATTCTTTGAAATCTTTATTCTACTCTAATGTTTTGTTTTCGAGTCCCTTCACCAGCCAGTCCAGGTTTTCGTTTCGCTTTAAATCAGTTTCTATAACGCACCTGTTGAGGTCCGTCCCCACATCTTTACCACACGGCTCGCTTTCGTTTTCTTTCCTTTTCTGCCTTTACACCCCCCCTTATACACATACACACTTAGGTAGTCATATCTCATAACCGGATACAGCCACACACACATGCAACACACACACACACACACACACACACACACACACACACACACACACACATGATCATATCTGGCATTTAAGCTGACGTTTCTTAGATCTAATAAAAGCACCTAATTATCTGCAACCCCCTACTATGGAATTGACATCAGACCCCTCTTCCTGTGTGTGTGTGTGTGTGTGTGTGTGTGTGTGTGTGTGTGTGTGTGTGTGCACGTAATTGAGCACATCTGGTCCTCCCTGGCTTTTTACTGACTTGCGCAGTCAGGATTCACACACAGTCTCTCTCCTTCTCTCTCTCTCTTACACACACACACACGCACACACGCACTCACACACACACACTCACACACACACGCACTCACACACACACACACACACACACGCGCACACACACACACACACACACACACACGTTGATGAGCGATTGAAAATATATTATAAAGATTCATGTGACTAAAATGACACCGTAACTACGCTTAGTATTAATGTTTCCACCACGTGAAGGGTTTTCTCAAACCACCACAGAGTTGATTAGTCATTATTCACCTGTGTGTGTGTGTGTGTGTGTGTGTGTGTGTGTGTGTGTAGGATATAAAGGCGTTTTATAACTTGACATGGATGACACGCTATGGTGAGCCGGCAACGGTGGACACGCTCACTTTGCTCTGGTCTATCACTGTGTCCATATTTGCGGTTGGAGGCCTGATAGGAGCGCTCACTGTCCCCTTCCTTATTAAAGTACTGGGCAGGTAACACACACACACACACACACGCACACACACACACACACACACAGATTGTTCAGGTCTCTGATATACTCCTTTAGCTGTCTATATGTCATTATCACTTTATCTGTGTGTCTTTCTCTTACTCTCTCTTTTTCTTTCTGTCTGTTTCTATTTCAGTCTCTTGCCATTTCTCTCTCTCTCTCTCTCTCTCTCTCTCTCTCTCGCTATCTCTCTCTCGCACCTTCTCCCTTTTGCTTTTTACACCATCACAAAGAAGCTTTGTCTCTGTTACAGGCCCATAATATGCTTTTTGTCCATGCCTGTAATTCAAAATGTATCTCTAACAGGACAAAAATTTAAACTCTATCATTCTTTATTACTCATAATTAAAAATATACTGCAGTGTGTGTTTTTTATTTGTTGGATCAAGCTCCCCATAATGATAGGGAGAGGAACATTGTCTGGCTATTTGCTTGGTCCCCAAAAAGTTATTAAAGTTTATCCCTTTAATACGTATTCAGACACTTTTGTTTTTCTGTTTCATTATACATAGTTCCAGTGCATATATCCACTTCAAATGTATACACACATATACAGTATATATGTAAAGGTTTAATGAAACCCAAGTTCTAGATATAAATCCTGCAAAAATGTTCTAGTGTCATCGGCTGTGAAGATGTACAAAAAAAAGTAACAATTATGGTGAAGGTAAAGGAGCTTTCTATAGTTCTTCTTCTTCTTCTTCTTCTTCTTCTTCTTTCGGCTTTCTCCGCTGTCTCCACAGCGAATCATCACTCTCCACCTATCCCTATCTTCTGCATCCTCAACACTTGCACCCACTAGCTTC
>CM074957.1:17215309-17229150 GCA_037577455.1 Pangasius macronema | reverse complement strand
CACCTTCAGGTTCACCTTCAGGTTACAAGTCCGACTCTCAGACCATTAGGCCACGACTGCCCCCATTAGGCCACGACACAAAGTGCAATGTGCAGTGTGTGGAGTTTCGATGGAGTGCAGAGTGACTGGGTCCAAAAGTTATGTCCTAGTGTATATTAGGGATGTAAATAAATGCAGATGCATTATTCGGATTGAACAGATATGTTCTAAAGGGATACAAATGCAGATATGAATAGGATCTGCACTATTCGTTTTGTTTTCTACTATTCGCAATACCTCTAGTTGATTCCAGTTATGAACTCGAGGGATATAGCTGAGGATGAGGAACTGTCAGCTGAGGCAGAGTTCACACACCATCACATGCCTCCGGATTTTTTCCTTTATGAATATATACACATATACTCCTCTAAGTCTCTTGCACCTGGATCAGCTTGGCAATTAGACATTCATTTCACTTTTTTTTGTGAAATCATAAAGCTTCATAAAAATTCACTTAGCTCAGTACAATCCCTGGACACATGGGTCATCCAGAATACTTTAATCGATATTCCTGCTAGTAATATTTTTAGAAAGATTTGTCATTTAGGCTATAAACTGCAAATGCAGAGTGTGTGGCTGCAAGCTGAAATCATACAGGTCTCCCAACCATGATGTAGTTCTCTGTGAAATTCTAAATCTAAAAAAGTTATCTTAAGAAAATCACGGCTCTGACACAAGAGTAAAAACAGGTGCTAGGTCTAGAGAGTTACTGATTTGTTGTGCTGATATATTTATTTTCAGCTACCATGAAGAGGAAAGAGAGAGAGAGAGAGAGAGAGAGAGGCTCTCTCTCTCTCTCTCTCTCTCAACGTGTGTCGAGGAGTTTGAGGAGCGTGTCAACGATATTCGGTGTATAATAACCAAAAGGAAATTGATAACGATTTGAATTACCATTATCTATCTTTATCTATATTCTGCCACTTGAAAATGTTCCTGACACCATTAAAGCAGATTACTGCAATTAGCTGAAAGGGGCAGCAGGGCTTGCTATCTGCTCAAGCAGCGTGAACTAATGAAGGAAAATCGCATCTGTTCAATAGATCGGTCCATATTGCTGTTTTATGAGCAACTTCACTGTATTCTAGAGCAGCATGACCATGACCAGACATCACCATCATGGATTTCCTAACTCTAAACTCAGCCCCGAAATTATGTTTGGAAGAACAAAAGTTCGGTAGGGAAACATCAAAAACGGGACGCGAACGGGTCACTGTCCATTGCTTGGGTCATTTTTTGGTACAGAGTTCTGGCTGAATGGAACGCTCTGATTCTCCTCGAGAATTTGCTTGTATTTAGCTCTATCCATGTCGCCCTTGATGGCAACAAGATTTCTGAAAACTAACCCCAGAGCATGATGCTACCACCACCATCCTTGATGGTAGGAATGGTGTTACCTGGTTGCTGTATTTTGTCTAAACATTACACTTTTAGACCAAATGTCATCAGCTCAGTGTGAAACAGTGAATGGAAAATAGGATCAGTTGAATAGTTCGGTCCATACTGCTGTTCTATGAGCAACTTTACTGAATCCTCTGAGATGGTCGTGGTCGGTCGTGGTCGTGTTGCTCTATCGCCACAACGTGCACAGAAAATGAAAGCATACTGTTCAGCACAGTATTCCAGCTTCTTGGAAGTTGCTAGCTTGCGAACAGTTTCATAAGGTAACGTACAGACATTGATTGTAAAGGCAAATGTTCTGCCCCTTCATCTCTTTCCCCCTGACCCTCAGATGCATTCATGCCACAGCCAACATGGGAGGAAATATATATTTTCCAGTCATCTGTATATCTGAGCACAGCACCAGAGTTTCCCTATGCCTGCGATAAACTGCCCTGTCGCTCCGTTGTCCATATTTTCTGTCCCTTCTGTTTTTGTTACTCGCATCAGGTGGCGAGGGAAAAGGCAAGGAACGCTTTTTACCCATAATGCAAAACTTGCATTGTAACAGCAGGCTTGTGATAACGTTACACAAAACACAAAAACAATATCTATTCATTGGAGAGATGTTTCCGACAGAAACGTTTTGTTTTTTTTAATCGCATTTTCATTTTTTAAATCGATTTAGACTTAACTAATGACATATAATCCTCCTATATAATCATTTCTCCTCTGTCTCTCTTCAGGACAGTTATTCATGGATGCCATATATGAGTTTCGTCTCCATATTGGCCCTGATTGCTTCGTTTTGCTCTGGCCCAGGTATTGTGTGTGTGTGTGTGTGTGTGTGTGTGTGTGTGTCGTATATATTGAAAACAAAGTTTTAGGTATAGACCTGAAATCTGTGTGTTTTCATCTGGAGATTTGGAACACAACCAGTCAGGCATTTAAAGTGGCCTTGTTGTTTTCACTAACGCAGCACTTACAGATGTTACATCTCGATTTGGAACAAAGCCCCTAAGATATCACTTCCAGTTTCATTTGTCTCGCATATGGTCTAACTGCTCCTTTAAAGATTTGCAGTGGAGAACTGAAGCACTAGCAGCTCCCTGTGTTGGTTAAATGGGGTATTAAATTGCCTGCTAAATGGTTTAGCTCTTCGACTGTCAAATCTTCTGTAAGCGTGATGCTAATGTGTAACAGAAACTACTTTCAGCTGTATTTCTAAAACCATACACAGGCTTTCCATAATTAAACTTTTCTTTGGCTTATTGTTTTGTGTATTTTCCCATGGGAAGATTCTCTAAATCACAAAGGCACTTAGTGGAAATTGGATTTATGAGAAAAATGTTTTGTTGGCTGAGCACTGTGCAGTTTGTGTGAAACCCCAGTCATCTGTGTGTCCAAGATAACCGATGTAAACAAGTGGGTAATTCACAAAATGTAGCAATGCTGCAAACAAAAAATCAGCAACAACGTGATGGCCATTAGAAGAATTCCAGTGGTCAACCTAATATAAATTCAAGATTTGCGTCATTGTCCTGTTGGGACATCATTTTTCGGCACAGAGTTCTGGCTGACTCTTCTCAAGAATGTGCTTGTATTTGATGGCATCAAGATTTCCGGTTCCTCCTGCTCCGCCTGGGTCTGGACTCTTGGACACTTCAGACAATTGCACTCAATTTGGAAGGACGGGCTGATCCGAGTAGTGTCTGGGTTGTGCCATGGTTTTTTTTCCCACTTTGTTATAAAGGATTTCACAGTGACACAGTAGGAAAGTTGCTGATCTTATTATAACCCTCTCTATCTTTGTTCCTTGTAACAACTCCATCTCAAAGCCTCATGGGCACTTCCTTGGTCCTCATTACAGCAGGACTAATCTAATCTGCCATTGTATCTGTGAGACCTCCCAAAGTAAGTGATATTTATTGCACAAGCATACATTTGGACACAGGTGGAACTTCTTTGGTGTGAGTGCTCAAGAAAATTAAATACTAGTCTGTTTAAAAAATTTTAGCGATTTATTTGGGATTAAAAACCCAATGTATTGTTCTATATAGAGTATTGTAAATGGTTTAAGCAATATTGCAAACAAAGGAGTGACTGTGCACAGCACAGCTGATTTTTTTTCCCATGCTAAACAATGCTTCTCTAATTAAAGCATGCATGAAAAAGCCAGAATGCAGACCAAGTAGGTTACCTGTGAGTGGGCACTTCTGCAGCGCTTTCCGTTTGGAGATAATTGGCCACGGTTCAGCCTAATTACCTTAAATTAGCCACTAGACTGAAGAGGTAATTATGCAACTTATACACAAAATTGCTTCCACAAAAATATCAGTTACACATTTAAAAAAAAATAAATAAAAATAAGAGCGTGATCATTTAACAGAGATGATGAAGGCATTTGACAACCTTAAAGATTTGAAGTGTCAGAATCAACTGTCACACAATTCGGGACAGGTGAACCAATGACAACGATGCTTTGATCAGCTTTTGAGCCCAGCATGTCAGCATGGTTTTCAATAAAAAGGATATAATACTTACTGTGTGAAATGGTTAATCATTTTTTTTGGAAATGGTACAAAATTTTAGAGAGCAGCAGGCAAAGTTGTCTCCAATATGCATTTGAAGGCTACATCCATAACATCACTATCTCTTGGCAATGTAATACAAGGATAAAGGATAAAAGATAAAGATGAAACCAAACAGATCTTTGTAAAAAGCCAGCAGACTAGTGATCCATGTAGATAACATGGAAATAAGGTAGTGGTAGCTCAGTGGTTAAGATGTTGGACTACTGATCAGAAGGTTCAATTCATATTCCAAAATGTTATATAGTTGTATATGTTTAGACAACACAGACAATAATAATATTGTATTAAGTAGGCCAGGTTTATTGGCACTTTGCCTATTGTAACATGTGCACAAATCTTGTGAAAACACTCTACCATATGGGGCAGATTGCTTTGATTACAGATCATATTGTGCATATTCAGCATAGGACAGTCCATCAGTTGTTAAGAAGTGCAAGTCAATGTCCAAGGAAGATTAGACACTGAAGCAGGAAGGTGAGTAATTATGTAAGTAAGTATCAGATGGAAAGCTGATTTTCTCTGGGGAGTCAATAGTCAACAACAAAAAAGTTACAGACTCGGAACATATCATGTCACCATATACTTTGCCTCCTCTGGTTCATGGTCCCCTTCCTCCTTTGTGCCAAACTGGCTTGCCAGAAGATGATGCATGCATGTAAGAGAGGCTGTCCATCTTTCTTGTACTGTGTTCTCAATTGGGGCTTGTCCCAGTAAGCAAAATTTTGAAAATCACCTGCTGATGTAGCATGATCTATTTTGGCTATTCACTACGGACAGGCCTCTCAGTGAAGCAGTACTCAAAGTTTTCCATGGCCTACTTGATTGGCCAGGCTTCTATCTCCACTGCAGCATAATTTCACTCTTTAGGTAAGAGTTTATCGCAAAGGGATATTTACATTTACTCATTTGGCAGTCAGTGGTCTTCACTACTGAACTGCTGAGAAGAAAAATTTCACTCCACCTTGTTCCGATACATCTGTCTGATCCGGGTCTGATGTCAGGCCCACTTTTGTTTGGGATAAGTCAGGTTCAGCATCCGAGTTCTACATTATTATCTCTGGCTTTACCCTTCCAACACTCTAGACTGTTCCAAGTCGGTTAGGTATCGAGACATGGAGTCGGCACTGTAAAAGAACATAAAGAGAACCTATGGCCTAGCTCTAAAGTGGACATGACACCATCCAATTTACTGTGGTGTAGTAGTGGCGTGGCCTTGAATTGCCATGGGTGGAATTCTCAGTGTAATGGCACCTGCCAAGTACCCCTATGCCAAGTTGTTCGGTTGCAGGAATGGGGACAGGTGTACCCATGTACATATGCAACCAGAATAGTCCCCATGGTCCAAACAGGGGCTGGAAGCAATGATGAAAGAAACAGATTGACTGCATTGCCTGAGTCCACCACATCCCAAACAATGTTGCCCTTAAAGACAACTATGAATAACCTCTAGCTCTCATCTACCTCCATGCACACATCATTCCCCCAGCTGTGGTCATCCTCTTATGCCCCAGGTCACCGGGCATTGGTTTGTTTTGTGGGCTGGGGGCAAAGGCATGGTATACTGGCTGAGTGGCGCTTTCACACCATTGCTGATCCCATGAGCTGGCTGTTCACTCTGGGACCAGGGAGCAGTAGCTGTTTTGAGCTGGCTCAACCCCATGAGGACTGTGGCTCCTGTGTGTTTTTCAGGTCAGCAACTCTTGAGATACTGGCTCCCTATGACCTTAGCATTGCGCAGGAGAGGGCACTGAGGAAATGATCCATAGTCACCCCCACTACATCATTCTTGATAACAGGGCCTGTGCAGCCACCAGCAGATCCTGTATTTCCTCCTAACTCTCAAGAGATCTTGTGTTAATGAATGCTTGTGAGTGGCCAGCTGTTGTTGGAAAGATACCTTGAGCTGCTGTTGAGTCAGAGCTGTACACAGGCTACAGAAAAAGCAAGAGAAGGATAGAAAAAAAATGAGAATGAATGATTGTTAGGTCACTGCCCTAAACCACTGTGTAAATATGAATTCATTCACAACCGGTGTAATACGGTTCATCTTGAGAATTTGGCACACTGAGCAGGCTGAGCTTAAGCCCTGGAGGAGTATTTTTTGTATTTATATATACAGTGAAAATAGGGGATGAAGAAAAATGAGAGGTCCAGTATGAGATATTGGTTTTTTTTCCATAGTTGACAGAAGGTTTTTTTTGCTTTGTGATGGGTTTTGAGGGCTCTCAGAGGGCAGCAACTTAGCTGGAGAGATGAACTGAGATGATTGAAAGAAGATATCAACATTAGTATAAGTTTTAGAGGCTTTCAGGATGATTGCACTGATTGCTCTTAATGTGTAAAAATTATGCAATTAAAATTAAACAGTTGATTTGTATTCTTCAAATTGGATGTTGTTTAGCCAAATACATTTAAATGTAGATGACAGCTTATTTATTCTGGTAGCTAATAAGCAAGTTATCATACTACTTCACTGGGACTGACAGGCAGAAAGACCACATGTCCTTCACTGGACTAGTAGGCGCAGATGACAAGCCTCCTTCACTTGTACAGGCAGAAAGACCATGGCTACTTTACTCTTACTAGAGACCACGCCTCCTTCACTGGGTGTGACAGGCACAGAGAATAGATCTCTTTTAGAGGGTCTGTTAAGCAAAGAGACCATGCCTCCTTCACACCTATCCTTCATTTGGACTGACAGGCAGAGAACCCCCATGGTAGGCACCGATGACTGATAGGCACACCGGCTATACCTATTTCCAAATACTTTTTAACTCCTTCACTGGGACTAACAGGCAGAGAGACCACACATCCTTTGCTGGGACTGACAAATAGAGAAACCATACCTCCTTTACTGTGGCTGACAAGCAGAGAGACCACACCTTTACTGGACAGGACTGGTAGGCACAAGCGACAAGTCTATTCACTAGGACTGACAGACCAGAGACCACACACTTCCTTCACAGGAAATAACAGGCTTAGAGACTGTACCCCCTTTACCTGGACTGACAGGCACAGAGATCACACCCCCTTCACTAGACTGACAGGCACAGAAAGTACGCCTCCTTCTGTGGGACTGACAGGCACAGAGCCTACACCTCCTGCAACCTGGCTAACAGGCAGAAAGAGCATACCTGCTTCTCTGAACTGACGGGCACAGAGACCATGCTTCCTTCTCCTGTATTGATAGGCCACAACTAGTATGCACTCATTACTTTCATTCACTCTATCTAGTTAATGGCGTCCATCACATTTGCATAATAAATCGATTGGCTAATAGTGGATGCATGTTCAAGAGATGTGTGTCTCGTCAGTGTAACAGATATGCATTTGTCTTCATCTGCAGTATTAATCTCTGTGCAGGTGTGTAAATAATTCTACATACATACACACACAGACTGTCAGCCCAGTGACACTTCATTTTTCATTGTTATTATCTTAACTCATCACTAGCAGTACATTAGATTACACACACACACACACACACACACACACACACACACATTAAAGCAGAGAGAATATCAAGGATGCATTCACTGCAGCATTGAAGCTGGCAAAAAACTACACACACAGCACACTGAGTGATTTCATAACATTTTTATAATGATAATATTTATTACACTGTGTAATTATATGTTTATAGCTAGCATTTTATTTCTAAGAGTGTTAAATATTATATTTCTATCCATAAAAATGCCAAATAGTAAGTGCAACTGTGTAATGGAAAGGTGGAGGATGAGAAGGAGTGTGTGTGACTGTCACAGTCAGAGGGAGTGTGTAATAGTGAGAGGGTGTGTATGGTGATCGGACAAAGAGTGTGATGAAAGGACATGTTTTAATGGTTCAGAGGGAGTGTGTCATGATCAGAGGGAGTGTATTGAGTCACAGAAGACTTAAACTGGTTGATGTCTTTGCTGATGCACTTCACTAGTAAGTAAAGTATCTATACTGCATTCTGACTGCTGACGTTTGAAAGTTACAGACAAAATGTTTGGAAAATTGGGGGGAAAAAAAAAAACAAAAACTGCATTTTAGCTGTAGCTGGCAATGTTGGGCCATATTCAGAGCTGGTGACTTAAGTCCAAAAGTAATGTCAGTATTTATGTGGGGAAAGTTACACATGATCAGAGATGAGTTAAGCACCTTTTTTTGGGTGTGCTACTGAGATGTCTTTTTGTAGTTCATGTCTCCAGGGTTGCCAGATTTATAGTCGAGTATAGTCGATGTGTCCGAGACAGGGTTTTTCAGCAGTGTCTAGACAACTAAACAAAAGCACTGGTCTTTAAACCTGAAAAAAATCAGGGATAGAAAATGAGGCCTGGAGGAGGAGATAACTTTTTGTTTTGTTTTGTTTTTTTTTACATGAAAAACAATAAGGCATAGAAAATGTATACAATATGTAGCACGGAAAATGTAAAAATGTAATAAAGACTAAATCAATGACATGAATTTGAAATAAACATTTTATTTAGGAGTCTAGTTTAGTGGGTGTTTATTGTGTTTACAGCCCAAAACAGAATCTCACATCTCTGAGACACACCTCTAGTTCTAATTTTAGTAGTTATGTCTGAGGTCGAAGTAATGATGTGCACAATACGTAAGGTCTTAAGTCCTGACCTAGCATGCTCAGCTCAACTGTGAAAACTGTGGCTCATTATGTTGAGAATGAAGTAGAAACTTTTACAGTGTAAGCGCTGCTTCTTCTTTGGAGCAAACTAACAAACTTGTCAACTATATAGTTTTTAAAAAAACGCATTAGTAAAAGATAGTTATACCTTAATCCAGTATCTCAATCAAAATAAGGAACAACAAACATTTACAACAAAGAGCTATAGCTTAATTCCAGCCATGGAGAGGTTTTAAGAGTGGCTTAGCATTTCTCCATGGCTGGAATTTAGTGACGGATTAATGCAGTGCATGTTTTTCAAGGCATTATGCAAATATGGCAGGTATTCTTTTATTCTGTTTCGAACATGACAGGGTACTAAAGCGTAACGTCTCCGGTGAACAGTAGCAGCAGCTTAGATTAGATTCCAGGTATAATAACTGTGATAATAGTGGGATAGGGTTTCTACTACTCTATCAAAATTAGAACTTCACAGACCCCGTGGCTTCCCCAGATTCTGCTTCGAGAACCATTTAGTGTTTAGGTCACTGGATCTCTACCTTTTTGTCAACTGGACCAAACATCAACAGTAGATAAAGGCAAGTCATGTGACACATTCACTAGCATTATCTTTAATCAGTGCTAATATTAGACTATTGGCAACTGAGTCTTGTCCCCAATGTGCGTCGATTCATCTGTAACTAAACGTAGAACTGCCCTCTTTTTTCTTGCACATTTCTCATTTGCTATACGAGTCTCATTGACATGTTCTTCCACTGGTCTTCCAACACACCTATGATTCTTTTATATATTAACTAAGCAGCTCTGCTTCTTCCTGTCGAATTGTGTGTGCAAATAAAACATGTTTCATGCTTCAACAGGGGCTTAGAAAACTTTTACCATTTTTTTTTCCAAATTGAAGAAATCATTAACCGTATATTCGCTAATTTATTAAAACTCAGTTGATTGTTATGGACCACAGGTTGAGAACTACTGGTTTACATAAAGCCACACTCCCTTATTGATTATTTTGCCAGCTCATTTAAGGAATAAAAATAGCCACTGGTATTTCTTTTGCTATTTCTGTTTTCCAGTGTAAATGAAGATGCGTAGCCCTGTCAGAGTCAGTGAGGCTGTTCTTCACTGACGTGATGTGGGTGTAAGTGTTTAGTAATTAAACCCAATCTAAAATGAAGTGACTGTTAGAAGTAAAAGAGGCCTCTTCAGACGAGAAGCCAGAAATGTTCAGAATTTATCTGCCTCCTCACACTGGTTAATTGATCTCATTATTTATGCACCTCAAATATGAATGAATTAAGTCAAAATGACTAAATATTTTACCATCTTCAGTCAGGGTCAGGGTGAATCTGGGGCTCAGGATCAACCCGGGGACCCTGGAGCTGTGAGGCGGTAACATTCCCGATGTGCTACTGTGCCTCTGCTGTCATGTGAATTTTTAACTGAGCAAAAATAATTAATGACTTAAATTTTGAAGGTTTGGGATTCTGAAACAGTTTGACCTCAGGCCGTAACCGAGTGCATTTGCGTATTTGGCTGGTGCTTTTATCTGAAGTGACTTCCAGTTGAGACAGGATACACCTGAGCAGTTGAGGGTTAAGGATCTTGCTCGAGGACCCAACAGTGACAGCTCAGAAGTGCTGGGATTTGAACTCACAACATTCCAATAAGTATCACAAAGCCTTAAAGAAAAGCCTAAGAATGCATGTGTGTGTGTTGAGGTTTTCAGCATCAACTGCTCAGCTAACAGTTGGTGGCATCAGGCTGAGAAGCTCTGCCCAGACTTTTCTATCCCCAGCCACAGATTCCAGCAAAGTTGGAAGCACACAATTGTATAGAATGTGTTTGTACAATTTCCCTTCACTGGAACTAAGGGGCCCAAACCTTTTCCAGCACGACAATGCCCCTGTGCACAAAGCAAGGTTCATGATTTGCCACAGTTGGTGTGGGCGATCTCAAGTGGCCTGCACAGAGCCCTGACCTCAACCCCAGTGAACACCTTTGGGATGAACTGGAATGGCAACTGTGCCCCAAGCCTCCTTGCCTGACATCAAGGAGACATCCTTGATATATGCCTAAACCACCTGAACTGGCAGCTCTCGGAGGCGCAGCAGTTCTATTCTGAGGGTCTCCTGGATTGCCAAGCTCCTCACTCCATCACCAAGAATAAACCCAGCAACCCTGCAGAGGAACCTCATTTCCGCCGCCCGTACCCACGACTTTATTCTGTTGGTCACAACTGATGACCATTGGTGAGGATAGGGAGGACCAGAGAGCTTCGTCTGCAACATGAGCAGGTCTTCGTCATGTTGCAGGGAGCTCCCAATTTGTGGTTGCTCAGAGATCCAAGTGCAGCAGAACTCAAACAAGCAAGCGTAAGATAGTGCTAGCACTTAAGTTACAGCAGCAGGAGTGTGTGTGTGTGTGTGTGTGTGTGTGTGTGTGTGTGTGTGTGTAGTATTGAAGTTAAGAGGATGACTCATACTGCAGTTTACCTGAGACCTAAACACCCCCCCATCCCATCTTGCTTCATTCTCTCTTTCTCTATCTCTCTCCTTCTCTGTATCTATCTATCTATCTTTCTTTCCACATCTCTCTCTCTCACTGTCTTCTCTCAGTTTCTCTGTCTGTCTTTTATGCTCCCTCTCCCTATCTCTCTAGCTCTCTCTCTTTTTCTTTCTCCCTTCTGTCACTGTGTCTCCTACTTTTCTCTCTCTTTCTTCTATCTCTGTCTCTCATGTTCTTTCTCTCCCTAGTCCTATTCTCTCTCTCAATTCAATTCACTTCCCGCCTCTTCACTCATTCACTCTACTACTTTTCTCCTTCCTCTCTCTCTCTCATTTTATTCATATGGATGGTCTCTTCTTCATTCTTTATTCTCTTCCTCTCTCCTCACCACTCCTCCCATTCTCCATCCATATTTATGTCTCTCAGTCCTTGTGCTCTTTCCTCCATCCCTCACTTATTGTCTGTCTCTCACTCGCAGGTCTCCAGGCACTAATTACCCTTCTGCAATTTAACACAACCTTTGTGCTTATTCCACACACACACACACACACACACACACACACACACACACACACACACACACACACTAATCTGTGCTTTTCACAGTCATATACACCTTTAATTATCACAGTGCAGAACTTTCCTCAACTCAAATCCCAGTCAGTGATTAAGCAGACAGCCCATAATCACACACACACACACACACACACACACACACACACACACACACACACGCACACATCTAGATCACAAAATCGTGTGTCAGTGTGTGTTTAGCACATTTAGTCAATGTAGCGTAAAAGCTCCTTACAGGAAGATTCGCCCTGACCGCTACACTCATTAGACACACACCCTCTGGCTATTTTCACCTTATTCGATACCATTGTGTGTGTGTGTGTGTGTGTGTGTGTGTGTGTGTGTGTGTGTGTGTGTGTGTGCACTAATTAAGCCTATAAAACCTTCTACTTAGATTAAGACACTTTTGTGTCTGTGCATCAGCAAAACTTTTAAAGATGACCAACAAACCTTTAGTGAACTTCACCCACGTGTATGATGGCACGTGACACCATGTGACCTACATGAAAGTAGTGTATGTGGGTGATTTCAGCCAGTGGAACCGAGTGTTTCACGTCAGGGGTGCAGCTCAACCGCTGTCATGCTGTGCCACACTAAATATTTTAGTAGTGAAAGCACGTCATCTGGGTATTATTCTTGCAGTACTTATCGCTGAGTTTCCAAGTGAACACACTACTCACACTAAACATACATGATGTGAGACGTAGCTGGTATACCAAGCTTAAATAGCTTCGTTAAATCGTCCTTTCACTAATGGCTAATTAAGGGACACTTTTCACACTTTGTGTGTGTGTGTGTGTGTGTGTGTGTGTGTGTGTGTGTGTGTGTGTGTGTGTGTGTGTGTGTGTTGGATGACTGCCCAGATGCTGCAGATATTCACTCTCAGGTGGAAAACTAGGGATTAGTCTGGACTGCAGGAGAGGGGTGTGTGTGTGTGTGTGTGTGTGTGTGTATCTATGTGTGTGTGTGTGTGGGTGACTGGTTGGGTGGTAGAGTCATTAGGGACTAATTACTGAGAATACAGCAATGAATATTAATAATAATTCTCATCCCTATTAGTGTAAGTGACATTTACTCTCTCTGTCTCTTTCTTCCTCTCTCTCTCTCTCTCTCTCTCTCTCTCTCTCTCTCAGGTGGTATTCCCTTCATTCTGACCGGTGAGTTGTTTGAGCAGACATATCGTCCCGCTGCATTTCTGGTCGCTGGAATTGTAAATTGGCTGGCAAACTTTATCGTGGGCCTCATTTTCCCTTTCATACAGGTAGGAGTGTGTGTGTGTGTGTGTGTGTGTGTGTGTGTGTGTGTGTGTGTGTGTGTGTGTGTGCTCTTCTGTTTAAACTGTTATACAGACCATCCATGGGCCTTACACCACTAATATAACATATACTGTATAACAGAATACCACAGTAACTCAATTGAAGAGAGATATATTGCTGGCATCATGCTGGATCTGTGTAGATAATCAGTCAATATTCGCAGCTGCTGGGAATTTTAGCTTTAAACTTGTAAAGCTTCTCTGCTTACAAGACCTAATAGACATAATAACTCCACTTCTCTCGTAGTAAACATCCTAAGTTTCCTGTGAACGTTTACAGGTTAAAGTTTCTCTTTTCCAGTACACTGATTCCACTGACCATCGATTTAAGCTCCAAATACCTGACTAATTTGTTAGTGCGCTACATGTCAAAAGTCCCTGAAAACAGTTTATACACTGCTGGTGGAGAAATAAGGGAAAAAAATTAATCGAGTTTTCCATCAAATACCTACATCGTATTTAAGAACTTATTATTCATTGTCCACTCTCGGATTCTTACAAGACTTTAAATTATTGCTTTATTAAAGTAAACGCACTTGTTTGACGAAGCAGTTATTTGCTTACAGTTGATCTTAGATAGTGTTAGGATCAACTTTAAGACGAAAGGGTAAGTTGTGAGCTACAAGAACTTAATTCAGCTGATCCAGTTTGGCTTTTTATAGTTAGAGCTATATTTTTCTTCCCAATAAAATTAAAAGGCACAAACATTTCACCGTTCCTATTTCTTAATTAATTTTGGGGCAGTCGTGGCCTAATGGTCTGAGAGTCGGACTTGTAACCTGAAGGTGAACCTGAAGGTGGTGGGTTC
>CM074957.1:17162110-17198104 GCA_037577455.1 Pangasius macronema | reverse complement strand
GAAGCTAGTGGGTGCAAGTGTTGAGGATGCAGAAGATAGGGATAGGTGGAGAGTGATGATTCGCTGTGGAGACCCCAAACGTCTAACATGCCCTGTCCCTCTGATGTACTCGTTCCTAATCCTGTCCAACCTATTTTTCTATCACACAGAATATAATGGGATAAAATAGAATAATAAAATAGTATTTTTTTATGCAGATCATGGATAGAAATACACATCCCACCAACCAGCTCCCCCAAACACACACACAACACACACACACACTTACCACTGATCTACTGGTTTGAGAGTCTACAGAGTGTACACTGTTGTATATTATTATGTATTGTAGTGATTGGAGCCGATCAATAACTTAATTAATTCAGCCAATCAGCAGCCTTGACGTTTCAAAAGGACATTGATCTTAGATAAGGAGGTGGACCTGCAATCAGACAAGACTCAAGACGATTAGTTTCACTCTCAGTTTGCGTGTGTGTGTGTGTGTGTGTGTGTGTGTGTGTGTGTGTGTGTGTGTGTGTGTGTGTGAGTATATATCATGTTAACAACCCCAGGGTGTTTGTGAGGATCTGTAAAGCTGTGATCTACATCTTCTTAACAGCAATAGCATACAGTGTGTTCTGTAATTTAAATGGATTGTGTCTCTCTCTGTTTGTCCTTGAGGTTGGAAAAGATAGGAACCAATCATCCTTAATGAACTACTGTGCGCGTGTGTGTGTGTGTGTGTGTGTGTGTGTGTGTGTGTGTGTGTGTGTGTGTGGTCAGTTCTGTTCAGGTCTAAATTACTTTCTAAATTACCATGCTAACTAAAGCCAGGGAGATTAACAACAAAAAAAAGGCTAATGAAACAGCCCAACTCACTAAAGTCAGTTAAATCTAAAGAAATATCATAATTATCTTTATTACTTCTTTCTCATAACCCAGAGCAGTACATTTGTTAAACATGTGCAAACAAAGAGGAATCATAGGAATTAATTAGATTATCACTACGAGACTGAATCCATGAATAAATGAAATGTGTTTCAGTGGCACTCTGAGATAAGGAGTCTGTGTGGACTTGTTTGGCAATATGAAGTTATACTGAGGTTCTGTTTCCTTTTCATGCTGATCTTGCTTTCGTCTTTTGTGTCTTATGACTAAAATTGCAGCATTCGAAAATCATCAGTGAATTCCAAATCGGTTCATAATGACAACAGAAATATACATAACAGAGATAGAGTTAGATCTGTAACTCCAATAACTACTCTTTACAACCACGGTGAGCAGAAAAGCATCCACAATATATACCAATATAGACACAGACTATCTTACTGAACCTGTCATAGCAATCTAGCAGCCTCACAGTCTTCTTTTCCACATACGTGATGGATCTTCAAGGCTGTATGGTGACCCCAGGTGAAGTGAGGAGTGAATTTACTCCAAACTGAAACTGAAAAACATGTAGGCCAACAAATCATCTCAAATTGGCTCTATTGTGTTCTCTCATTGGAACGTTCAGGAACAACGAGGGGAAAAAAAACTCTATGGCTCCATTAAATAGCCAAGATGATAAAGTATTTCTTAATTGTAGCTTAATATTTGAATAGTTTGAAAAAAAAAATGTGTGAGATTAAAATGTGCTGTGGGGGTCGATGGGATTCATTTCACAGTTAAAAGGATCCCTTCCTGATCAAATAAACTAGAAGAAGAAGAAGAAGAAAACATCTCACATTTTTTAGCTAGCCCAACACCAGTGCTTAGATCTTTTTTTAAGAACTGGGCTATTTGCATATGCTCAGTGATTCTTTATGTCTCTTGACACATATGCATCTAAAATCTGACAAATGCGGCCCGTATGGGACCGCAATCAGGAAAATGACACTTACGTCGTGTTACTGCTCTCAGAGTAGTAGAAATCTATCGGATATTAGATGTGCACAAAAGAGTGTGAATACAGACCATTTTTAAGTGTGTGCCAAATGAAAGCCTATTGAGAAGAAGCCGCTTACTACCACAGGACCCTCTGCAAGCTTGATGCTTTCGCTCACGGTTTGAAAGATTAAAGTGGCGAAACGGAAGAGAGTTCATCAGCCATAATTCAGTATTAATCAGCCATAATTACTGTGTGCGCAGGAGGCTGTTATTTCTCACTGTCTTCATTTTGTAGATCATTTCATCGAGACACGCATTGTGAATGTTTGCGTTTTATAAACTTTACAACATTTTGAAATATTTTAAAGACTGGCCAAGACTGGCATTAGTCCAAGATAACTCAATGATAGAGCAAAGTATGGACCCATCACTCATTTCAATTCTTCTGCTTTCTTCCTGTTGGATATGAAGCAGCAGCATTTTGAGCAGTTTTATTCCCTTTGTTCAACTGTGGTGAGATCATTAACCATGGTTTACAGTTCTGTCGTTTTAAATGTCGGGTTGATGTAGAGTTTTTGATAGGTTTTCTGGACTTTGATCGGGGACTTTATACCGTAATCAAAAGGAAGACACATTTTTCTTCTTTTTTTTTCACAACCTTTGCACAGGGAAACAAGTATTTCACACTTTTTTTCTGATATATAGACATTATCCACATAATTCTCCTTACACTCCACACCGAACAGCCATAACATTAAAACCACCTGCCTAATATCATGTAGGCCCCCTTGTGCCACCAAAACAGCTCTGACTCATCGAGGCATGAACTCCACAAGACCTCTGAAGGTGTGCAGTAACTGGCACCAAGATGTTAGCAGCAGATCCTTTAAGTGCTGTAAATTGTGAAGTGGGACCACCATGGATCAGACTAGTTCATCCAGCACATCCCACATAGCAGATTGAGATCTGGGGAATTTGGAGGCCAAGTCAAGCCCATGCCCCTGTCACCAGTTCACTGTTTGTCCTTCCTTGGACCACTTTTGGTAGGTTCTAACCACTGCATACCAGGAACACCCCACAAGAACCGCCATTTTGGAGACCCAGTTGTCAAGCCATCACAATATGGCCGGGCATTGTCAAAGTCACTCAGATCGTCACTCAACCATCAATTCAATAAAGCATGTGCAAAACATAAGACTCTCAATGATCAATGCATGTATTAATAGACACATAGACTTTGGTCAACCCCACAGCACAATGAACAGCACAATGAAAGGTAAATAAGTAAATTGAATCCAAAAGGCAAGAGTCCATGAGTCCTATAAAGGCACAGATATCCAAATACCATCAATCAGAGTCCACAGCAAAGTAGCAGCCCACAAAAAACAATACCAATTTCCAGCAAAAAGGACAAAGGTGTAAAGGTGTAAAAGAGGAAAAGTAAGAAAAAACCCAATCAGTCTCACTCATGTTATCTTCTCAGGGATTTCTGGATCCCACGTCCAATGCCACAGGAAAAGGAAAAGTAATCCACAAATGATCCCCGATCAACCCCAATCAGGTATTCCTCAAGTCAATGGGCTAGATAGATCTTAAATCCAGGGCACTCACCCCAGTAAGAGCAAGGCATTTCCCAGCACCTTTGTTTGCCAGGCTCTCAGAGCATGTCCCTGTCACACCATGTGTCATCACCTTAAAACAAAATGGCTACCAGTTACCACTTCCTTAAAAGGTGGCCTTTAACAATAAGAGTCCCTCATATTCCAATTCAACATATCCCCTCCCTCCACCCACAAAACAAAGCCCAGATATAAATAACCATAACAAAAATATAAACAAACAAACACCGGATTATTTGAAATGTTTGAAATGAGCACTACTTCTCTGTTTTTCTGGCTGTGTCACATAGTGAGTGTACCGTTGGAGTTGTGGGAGGTGAGCCATTGTGTTTACCCAATACAGGTAGCTAGCTATAATTAGCTAATTATAAGTATTCCAGCCTACATATTATGTAGTTCTCAAGATGCTAAACACCTGAACAGCAAACACATCGGATACTCCTTCACTGTCAAAAGCACACATTCCCAGATTTCACTCATCTAATACTGAAGTCAAGAAGCATGCCACGTGTGCCTATAGCCAAGCAGAGTTATGGCATTTAAATAGTAAAAATGACAGACAAAAGCATGCAGAGCAAGTGTAGTGAGCGTGGTCATTAAAATAAAGCGCATCCACGACACTTAACGAGCGTTTTTTACCATATGGCTCACATCACCCGAACGTCTCTTACAAGGTGTATGCTCACGTCTTCACTTTGGCGAGCACTGAGACACTGCCTTCATTCAGTTTACTCACGAGTCCAGTAGATTCTGTGTGTGAGATAAGAGGGATGTCCAGTCCCAACAGAGAAGTTAAACATCTGAAGTTAAACTGAAGTGGCCAAAGCTCAAGTCAAAGTGAATTTAAATTTTGTTTTTGTATTTCACTTCAATCTGTTAACAAGTGCATTTGCTCACTGCTTCAACGTACTGTACCATAGGTAACATGTTCCCATAGCTAGCTGGCTAGTTAACTGCTGGTAAGCTAGCTTCTGTCTTATCAGAGGTTGACCCAAATGGGATTTCAGTATTCGGATCATGATGTCAGAAAAATGTATAATAAATCATGTCAAAATCGGGCTGTACATTCACACTCCAGAAGCATCGATGATCTCTGAAACTTCGTTCCGAGCTTTACTTTTCCTCAGAATATCTCTATACACATTCAGTGAGAGGTCATATGTCAGAATTTCAATTTTTAAATTAAAAAACTGTCATAAATCATTCGCTTGGATTTGACGCTTTACCATGTCATACATCATTTGCATAGTCGCTTTGTCACTTGCGGCTGGTGCTATAATTGTGGTTCCGTATGGCACCACACATAGAAAACGTGAGAGAATGTTTGCTTGTTGCTTTGCTCGCTAGTGTGAACGCAGGGTAGGCACTCTTCTAGCTAATGTAGCATGTGTGTTCTGTGTTAGCCTGTTAGCTGAGATTTCTGTTCCTCTGATAGTTAGCATATTTTAGCTTATACATATCCCATTAAAGACAAGCTAATGATAGGAAAACATGCTTTATTGTCACATATACAGTGGAGTAAAACTCTTTTCTTTGTACGCCCCACATAGAATCAGCCATGAGCTGACGCCCTAGCCACAGGAGGGTTAAAGGTCACACACAACAGTGGCAGCTCAGCACTGCTAGGGCTTGAACTTATGACCATCTGATCAGTAGCCCAGAACCTTACCACTGAGCCACCACCGCTCCTGAATGTTACATCCTTCACTGCGTGGTGCATTTACTGTTTTTATTTTATTTTATTTTTTTAGGTGTTCTAGTTTGAAAGTTTGAATTACTGATAAGCTTAAGTGGATTTTTTTTCTAAAGGCCTCCGGGTTTCTTTATAAAAACTAACAAAACGATTGCGACAATCGTCACGATTACCACGATGATATCAATTATTTACAGCTCCACCCCAGGCAGGTAACTGGAGTGTGAACTTCTTCCTTTGCGCTTCGTCTCTTTTTGCTTTACGCTGTAGGGGTTTCTGAGCACTCCCTTGATCTGTCTCTCCCTTCATCTGTTTTTCTTTTTTTTAATGCCCTGTTTCACTCTGACACACAGCAGGCACACACGTACAACATGGTCATGAAGTTTCTGTATGTCTTCTTTACTTTTCATTTTCTGTCTACTCTTGTGTGTGTGTGTGTGTGTGTTTGTTTGTTGTGCAGTTTCTTTTACACTATGCAGCATCGATTTCCATAAGCACAGACATGTAATCAGAGCTTTTCTCTCTCTCCTGTGACTCCTCTCTTCTGTTTCACTCCCCTGTTGTGGCGAGTGTGTGTTGTGTATTTATAATCCAGAATGTGTAAGTGTGTCATCATCAGCGTGCAAACAGCAAAGCCGCCCTATTTTGTAGCCTGAAATAATAGACTAATGTCGCCATTATAAGTCCACCAAGTTCGTCAGACTCACGTGATCATTCTTCACTTCTACTAGTATCTGTGGATTTTCCGGAAACAGGTCCTTCACTTGCAAAGGATGTGAATGTCTTGAAGGATATAACAGAAAGATGAATGTGACAGTAGTGAGAAGGAGAACCTCCTTATGAACATTAGGAAGAAACGTTGAGGAGAACTGAGACTAAAAACCTGTCTCCTGTGGCCCACACGGGATGGTGGGATTACAGGAGGAGGAGGAGAAGTACAGAATTCAAGAGAACAACTGGGATTAGAAAAGTAAAAATTCCAGAAAGGTGAAAAGTACTGGTCAATCAGAAAGCTATCACTCAGACATATACAGTCTAATAAATGATGTGAGAACGTACGGTGTTGAGCGTCAAATGAACGTGACAGTAGGGCAGGGGTGTCCAATCTTATCTGGAAAGAGCCGGTGTGAGTGCAGCGTTTCATTGGACAAAGCAGAAGCCATGGGTCTCAGTGCTAGGATGTATAATGGCATCGTGCAGTGGAACCAAGTGAGGAGATGGATTGCCAAAACGGCTCTACCTAAAACACAGTGACCTCTAGCAGGGTACAAACCAGGTAGACTGTGTGCGCTAAGCCATAGTGGTAGCCACTGAGCTAACTCCAGGGATAGTAGGAGTATGTGTTGTAGTGCTTATGTGATACTGTGAAGGGTGCAGGCTTGGGAAACTCTAAGCTTACGGCTCAACACAGAAGCACCGCAGTGTGGCAGGAAAATGACATAATATGGCCCAGTCATTTGGCCAAATTTAAAAGAACCAAATCTTTCCTTGATATTAAATATATCCAGCCCTGAACTTCAATATTAGCTTCTCTGGACCAAAACCTCAATATTAGCTTCTCTGAACCAAAACCTCAATATTCACTTCTCTAAGCATAAACCTCAATATTACCAAGGCAGAGCCGCATGATGCCATTCTGCTGGCTGGAACAGAACTGTGTCCGCCCGCGGAGCGAGGCAATCGGAGGGCTTATGAAGAGGCGCGGCCAGGTGCTGCATGTTTATGCTGATTACCTGCATGAGAGCGCGGCGTTATAAAAGCCCGTGCAGGTGGCCGCGGATTTGCCTGAGAAGGCACCCGCGGTGTTACAGTTGGAGTGGCTTGCATTTCATTATTCCTATACAGCAAGAGCCTATTGAAAATCAAGAGGTTGCTAATGGCAAACGTTTCACTCTTTTCTTGTTTGTCACACTTTAGCAACAGTCAACTATTCAGCAACACACACACTTGTGGAGAGAAAATGATTTAGGATCTTCTGTAGTTGGTTCTCCTTTTAATGGCACATTCAAATCATATAGTTTTACAATAGTTTTGCAAGCCATTTGTGCACTATAGACCTGAGTATCTGAATTTGAAGCTAACTTGACCACAATAAAAGAGACACTATGCCACAAGCTTAGCATCGGTGTCGTAGACTGACGTAGACACGAGTTCAGGAGGTAGGGATACACGGTCTTTAAAATACCTCTCTAACAGTCAGTTGAAGCGTGATGAGAGATGAAGTCTCTAAGCAATGAAGAACAGTAACATTCAAGCTGTTTAACATCACAGTAATACTGTGTGACAGACAATTGACATTAGACTTTGTTTTTCAATCTTCTTAACCAAACATGTTTTGTTCACTTTCATTTTTTAATGAATTGAATGAATGATGTTGAGGCATCTAGTCATTTTTTGCAGCTGAAAACCCCTTAACATAAGCCAGTGTTAACTAGCAGTTACAAAACCTTTGATTAAAAAAAACCTGACCTCAACCCTTGTCAACTCTAAAACTATAGGCCAATATCAAACCTACATTTTATCTCCAAGATCCTAGGAAATGATGTAGCTCAGCATCTTAGACTATACTTGCAAAGGACTAGGATCATATATTCATATATACAGTACATGAAATCTTTCAGTCAGGGTTTGGGCCTCATCACAGTACTGGTTAAAGTAATAAATGACCTACATGTGGCCTCCAATCATGCCTGTGTTGCTCAATCTTAGTGAAGTTTTTGGTACCATAGATCACAAGTGGTGGATTGCTTTATGTCCCAGGGTGCCCTCATGCCTGTGTTACCTTCTGGCTCCCACTTTTAAGTATGCTGTCATAGCTAGACCAATCAGAGTACCTGCTTGCACTCCCATCATATTGTACCACTGTAGGATAAGCGCATACCTACTCTGTCTCTGTCAAGCTCTACATGTACTCTTCCTGCCTGATGTGATGCCAGTGCTAGATTTCAACACCCTTCAACTGCTGTGGCTCCTCTCACCCTCTCATACTTCAGTTGTTTTGATCTTCTACACTTTTCTCTCACCTTCTGCTGCTGTGGATGGTCCCATAATGAATAATGATTTGCACTTGTCCAAAACATTGCTTCAGTGAATAATCTCATCTGAGTACTGAAATTTGTAGCATCTAAAAACTGCCGCTGTAATCATAATGACCAGTGATAATCATAACATACTGAACACACTAAGTCCTTTTTGACACTATCTAGTATCATCCAGGAGAGTGATGGTGGCGGCTCAGTGGCTAAGGCTTTGGGTTGCTACTCAGAAGGTTGTGGGTTCAAAAGTCACTTTAGATAAAAGTGTCACACAACTGTAAAATACAACACTACAGTATGTTTTGGAACAGTGTGCTAAATTCCTGGTATGATATCTAAAGCGCCTAATCTGACAGCCATTTGCTTACAGATTTAGTTTCCTGAGTTCCTCTCAGGTTGTCTTCCTCATGTTGTGTCAGCAAGTTTTTCCTTGCCACTGTCACTTCTTGCTCATTACGGATCTAGACCCAGATCCAGCAAAAAATAAAAATAAAAATAAAAAAAAAGAGCTTTGTGACAGTGTCAGTTGATGAAGTGCTATGCAAATATAATTGATTACAAATGAAGGCAGAAGAATGAGTGAGAAGGTGAAACAAGGTCTAGGTCAAAGGAGTCTCTCTAGGTCATAGGACTCTCTGTCTCTNTCTCTCTCTCTGTCTCGCTGAGAGAATGCTGACCCATGTTGTAACCTGAAACTCTCAGATAAAGTTTACGGACTGTTCTTTCACTCATTCTGGAGGGAAAGAACAAGATGTTTCCCTTGAAAGGGAGAGTTTCAACAGACTTTAACAGAGGATATGACCTTGTTTACTTAAAGTAAATTTGTACATTACATTTATGGCATTTGGCAGACACCCTTATCCAGAGCAACTTACATTTATCTTATTTATACAACTGAGCAGTTGAGGGTTAAGGGCCTTGCTCAAGGGCCCAGCAGTGGCAGCCTGGCAGTACTGGGGCTCAAACTCATGACTTTCCAATCAGTAGCCCAACATCCTAACCACTGAGCTACCAATATCACCATTGGTTCATCAACTCTATAGACTATATAACAATAATGTTTTCAGGTGCACTTTCATGCTGTTAATCTCCTCTTCCACCACATCCCAAAGGCCACTGAACTCATTGCCATTGTTCATGAAACCAGTTTGAGATGACTTTTGCTTTGTGACATGGTGCATCATCATGCTAGAAGTAGCCCTTAGAAGATGGGTGAATTGTAGCCATGAAGGGATGCACATGGTTAGCAACAATACTCAAACTGACTGCGGCATTCAAGCGATGACTGATTGGTATTGACGGGCCCAAATTGTGCCAAGAACACATTCCCCAGACCATTACACCACCTCCACCAGCCTGGACTGTTGACATGATGCAGGTTGGGTCCATGGATTCATGCTGTTGGTGCCAAATTCTGACCCTACCATTTGTGTGCCTCAGCAGAAATCGAGATTCATCAGACCAGGCTACGTTTTTCCAGTTTTGCAGCCTGTGCTCACTGCAGCCTCAGCTTTCTGTTCTTGGCTGACAGAAGTGGAACCCGACATTATCTTCAGCAGTTGTAGCCCATCCGCCTCAAGATTTGACATGTCATACATTCTGAGATGCGTTTCTGCTCACCGCAATTGTACATG
Organism: Pangasius macronema; assembly: GCA_037577455.1. Classification (NCBI taxonomy): domain Eukaryota; kingdom Metazoa; phylum Chordata; class Actinopteri; order Siluriformes; family Pangasiidae; genus Pangasius; species Pangasius macronema. The sequence continues at coordinate 17,188,275 of CM074957.1, read as the reverse complement.
TTTATCTGAGCTACTGTAGCCTTCCTGTCAGCTCGATCCATTCTGGCCGTTCTCTGTTACCTCCCTCATCAGCAAGGCGTTTCTGTCCACAGAGCTGCCACTCACTGGTTATGCTTGTTCTTTATTGCACCATTGTGAGTAAACTCTAGAGACTGTTGTGCATGAAAATCCCAGGAGATCAGCAGTTATAGAAATAATTAAACCAGGCCATCTGCCACCAACAATCATGCCACACTCGAAATCACTGAGATCACATTTTATCTCCATTCTGATGGTTGATGTGAACATTACCTGAACCTGCTGGCCCGTGTCTGCATGATTTTATGCATTGCACTGCTGCCACATGATTGGCTGATTAAATAATTACATGAATGAGTAGGTGTACAGGTGTTCCTAATAAAGTACACTGTCTTCAGTCACTAGAAGATAAATAGGAAGTAAGATCATCCTAATCACCATAGCCCTGTAAAACAAGCTCTGACTTACAACTATTTTCATATTGATTAAGGTCATGAGGATAAATCTCTCTCTCTCTCTCTCTCTCTCTCTCTCTCTTTCTCACACACACAAAACAGCTGACTCACTAAACACACCCAGCGTCCCAATAAGAGATTAGATTTTTTTTTTGTCTGCCTGAACAATAGGTAGTCCTTGGACTCTTTAAAATTAGTCTGTGAGTAGAATAGGTGATCCTTAGATACAATTATCCCATAGATCTATGGGTAGTTTTGTGGGTGGCAACAGCAAATCAGGAAGGAATGAGGAAATCATCTTTTCACATCCCAGTCATGGAAACGCTGGAGCTGTCAAGTCCAGGGCAGAGTTTCTAGATTGGATGGATTTCCCTCCAGGACTCTTGTAATCACACTGGATTGGGAAGCAATTGCCTTAGGCTGGAAGATTGACAGAGTCACTGTTCAGGCTGATTTACAATCACTCGCTGTCCCAGAGGCACTGCCGTGACGCCTAAGCTGCAACTCATGGAGAAATGCAACCGAGATTTTATTTCCTTAATTATGTAATACGTTCACACTTACACATTTTTAGATTCAAAATAACCTCAGGGAGCTGGCTTTGTAATCGTTCATTTGCATTTACCAAGCTAACGGTTGCCAACAAGGGGAATAAGCAAGGGATGTGGATTTCATTCCGTTTCGTTGTAACTTTCATACAAGTTCAAGAGTCAAGACAAGAGACAAGAGACGAGAGTTGTGCAAATTGCTATTTGCAAGCTTGAAAGCATCTTGGGGAACAGGAGTCTCAGGATTGACCTCCATCTTTCACTGGAGAGTCTGGTACATGACCAAAAAGTACTTTGACATGACTGAGATCGTTTGATTGACATTACAAATGACTAGCTACAACCCTGTGGCATGGTGGATAGAATCGCTGCCTCACAGCTCCAGGGTCCTCCATTTAATCCTGAGCATGCCTTATTCTCTGTGTGGTGTTTCTAAACTTGAAGTTTTACCACGCAGACATAAATGTCTGTCATCTTAGCTGTCAAATCAGACATTTGACATGTTTAAAAGCTGAATTAATTAGGTGTAGTTAATATACTCACATATAACATTTTCTGATTTGCTAGCTAAGGTTCAAGTCTGTGCCGTATCAATAATACATGAGATTCTGACCGCAGAGCCATCCTCTCAACTTCCGTTATAATTTCAATATTTCGTTGGAGATATCTAGCTGTCAAGAAAGTAAAATCTGCACTGAGATGAATGGTTTAAGGCTTTTCCAAGTAAAGTGTCAAAACTTTTTTGCTTTAAAAGCCAACGGCGGTAAAAACAATCAAAACATCATTTAAGTCTCTATTGACCTCTAAGATTGGATTGTACTCTGTATAAATGGTAAACTATAATTAAGTACATTTTTTAAGGCTCAGCACTGGAGGCTGTGTGTGTGTTTGTGTGTGTGTGTGTGTGTGTGTGTGAGACCAGGTTCATACAAGCTAAATGCCTTATATCAGTGTTTCTGATACTACAAAAAGGTGTGTATTGAATATTTAAAGACTTGTCAGCACCAGTGGTACACTGAGTGAGGAGTGTGTGTCTCAGTGTGTGAATGTGAGGAGTTAGGTGTGTGAAGTTTGTGTCTTGAGTCTCAGGTGGCTTGTTGGTGGTGAATGCTGAGGGGGCAGGAGTACTTTCCTTTATAGCTGAGTGTGTAATCTCAGTTGTGTGATGTATATGTGCTCTAAGAGATGCTTCCTCTTCTGAAGGAGGCACCAGTGTTTCAGTGGTTCAGTGGTTCTGTGTCTGTCAGTGGACCACGTCTGGGTAATATATGTGTGGTGTTCTGAGAAAACTCAGAAAAAATCATTTTTGTCTGGTTATAACATACTTTGACCTCTCTTCCTTAAGAAGTCATATACAGTCAGGTCTGAAAGTATTTGGATGATGACAGAGTTTTTGTGATTTTTGCCTTTATACTCCACCACAATGGATTTGAAATAAAACAATCAAGATGTAAGCAAAGGAGTTCCATTTTCAGGGCCTCAGCCAATCAGCCAATCATGCAGATGAAGGTCAGCAGCTTCGGTTAAGGTTCACATCAAATATCAGAATGGGGAAAATATTATCTTTGACCATGGCATGGCTACTGTTGCCAGATGAGCTGGTTTGAGTATTTCAGAAACGTAACATGCTGGTTGGAGGTGAAGAGGCAAGTCGCAGTCGCATGAGATCAGCATGTTTATTAGGGCACTTCCAAAAATCCTAGTCACAGGTCAGAGTGTGGGTCGATAAACAGGCAGACAGGGTTAGCACAGGCAAATGCATAATCATAAATTCAAGAATAGGTGGAGGTTATATCCAGGCAGCTTGGAAACGAGGAAACAGGGAAACCAGGAAATGAGAATGAACAGTTCAGAATTAACAAACATAAAGCGTGACTTTAAGACTTCAAAATCAGACAAACAAACAGACAGGCTTAACTAGACACAACAATGACACACTAGGGCAATAAGCCAATGACAAGACAGGGCTGAATGAATGACTAGAATGAAGACAAAAGGCAGATGGACAACGATCAAACCAAAACAAAAGACAGAAGCGTTTGCATTGAGGGGGATTTACATGACACAATGTCCTCACCAGAGTCAGGAGGCGGAGCGGCAACGTCCTAGCTGAAGTCAGCAAGCAGAGCAATGACGTCCTAGCTGGAGTCATGAGGCAATGAGAAGACGACGTTATCAGCAAAGCCAGGAGGCAGAGATATGACATCATCTGCGACACCAGAAGGTGGAGCAAAGACGTCATCTGCGAAGCCATGGCTTCCTCACGCAAGTCAGGAGACAGGCTGGACTGGACATGAGAGTTCTCAGGCTTGGGCTTGGCCTGAGAGTGGTTATTTCAGTTACTATAGCCTTTCTGTCAGCTCTAACCTAGTCACTCTCATCAACAAGGCGTATGGCCAAGTGTGGTGACCCATACTCGGAATGTGTGCTCTGCATTTAACCCATCCAAGTGCACACACACAGTAGTGAANGAGCGCTGGTCATTCACTCCCCCACCTACAATCCCTGCCGGACCCGAGACTCAAACCCACCACCTTCAGGTTCACCTGCAGGTTACAAGTCCGACTCTCAGACCATTAGGCCACGACTGCCCCCAACATATTTTAATATTTAATTTAAGGGCAATGGTTTATGTAAAAGTCATTAAATAAAAGCACTGCACATACAGTTCTGAAATTAATTTATTGTAGTAACAACATTATATCAAAATGTAAAACCTACATACAGCATTTTATATAGAGTGTACTATAATGACCAAATATTATCATTTATTGCAATTTACTTCTACCACTATACTCATACACACCAATATATATATATATATGACTATTTACTATTATATGAATGCATAGCAAATAATGTGCTGTCCATCATTCGAGCTTTATCACTCACTAACAGATATTTCCGCCCTGACGCGAGTCCCTGAAAGTTCAGCCTACCTGCAGGCGTGACTCACATCGCCACAGAGCACAGAGTCACCTGCATGTGCAGCACAAGATTTTTCTTTCAGGGTTCTTATCTTCCACTTTGCATGATCCAGTTATACACTCAGCTCTTGCATCACCATGAAATGCGTGCAATTTCCTGACGCACAGCCACTGGCGCTAACAGACTGCATTTTTATCTATAAAATGAAGTGTTCATGACTTACCAGAGTCTACAACTGCGTTTCTCACCTGCCCTATAATAAGACATCCGGGCTGACACATTAAATGTGTTTTTGTTTTTCCTTTTAATAAACCATACAGCATTTACAGGTTGTGGTAATGGAGTCACTGGTTGTTCACGTACCTCATACTCAAGCAGACACTGAAACAAAACCTATTTGTCAGCCATCTAGGTTGGCTCTCTCTCTCTCTCGTCGAAAAAAATCGTGGAGATAGGGTGTCATCGTCGTAAATATCGAGCCTCGTCAGACAGAGAAAACTAACTTCCAGGCAGTGCAGGTGAATTACGAAGTGAGTTAGTGGTTCTGAGATTAAGCTCTTCCCTCCGCTGGCTCTGATTACAGGATCAGGTCATGGTTAGAAGAAGCATGTTTTTAACATCTCTGTAGCATCTTCTTATTCAGGATAAAGATGAGGCAATGTGGATTGAATTGCAATGTTTATTACACCTAATATAATATATTACATCATAATATAAGCGGTTTTTATGACCAGTAGTCTACTACGAATGTATTGTTGAATACAATATTAGACATCAGGATCAAGAGCCTTGTATTGAACAATATGGCACACCGTGTCTTTATACCCCTAACAGATCCACAGATAGATAGACAGACAGACAAACAGATAGATAGAAACAGACAGATATATGGATATGCAGACCGTAGGTTCAACATACAGCCTTCTTCTCAGCAAAAAGATATTGGCTTTATATAGTTACAAATCATTTAATGATACAGTTGAGGCCAAAGAATTTACATAAGCCTAGGCTAAAGTTATTCAATCTCATTTTTTCACAACGCCACACATTTCATCTTACCATACATTACCATAAATTAGCACTTAAAAAATTGTCTGAGCACTTTGTAACCTAGCGAGCCAGTATCAGAATGTATTTTGATAGACTTCAAAGCACTTTTGGAAGTCGCTCTGGATAAGGGCGTCTGCCAAATGACTAATGTAAATGTAAATACGTTTCTTTTGGCAAGACAATGAGGGCATCTATTGTAGTGTAGTAAAACCTTTGTTAGTTAATCTCTGTCTAAATAAAGGGTTTCTAAGACCGTTAAGAAAAACGGGAATTATCAATGGGAAAATCCAAGCAACTCAACCAAGACCTCAGAAAAAAAAAAAAAGATGGAGCTCCACAAGTCTGGTTCCTCCTTAGGAGCAATTTCCACGTGATGGAAGGTACCACAAGGACCTTCACTCTGAAGCATGGGGGTGGCAGCATGGTGTTGTGGTGTTTTCCTGGAAAGGGTTTGGTGTACTTCAGAAAATTGATAGTATAAGGAGGAAGGAGGATTATCTATAAATCCAGAAAAACCTCAACACCTCAACAAACCTCCAAAGTCATAACAAAATGGCTTAAAGACGACATAGTGAAAGTACTGGAGTGGCCATCGCAAAGCTCTGACCTGAATCACATCGAAAATTTGTGGACTTAACTGAAAAGACGTGTCTGAGCAAAGGAGGACCATAAACCCGTCACCAGTTCTGTCAGGAGGAATGAGCAAAAATTCCAGCAAAGTATTGAGAGAAGCTTGTGGAAGGCTACACCAAGAGTCTCAAGTAAAGCAAAAAGCATTGCCACCAAACATTAACAAAGTGTACGCAAAGCTATGACCTACTGAAAACCTGTAATAGTAAAAGCTAATACAAATTTGTCTTTTAGCAATTATTTTTAAAAACATTATTTGGAAATAAAGTGCACTAACTGACTTAACACAAGAAATGGAGCTGTGAAGAATTGGGTTTGAATCTCTTTAGCCCAAGTAAATGTTGACATTTGGCCTCAACTGTAGTTTGCTGACCAACTTGACTAAAAAAAAACCTGTCTGGCTATTGCTAAAGACATAACATTAATGCTAGCTAAGCAGAATAAGCAGCTGGCTAAAGATGAAGATGAACATTTACATTTATGGCATTTGGCAGATGCTCTCATCCAGAGCAACTTACAGAAATGCTTTGAAGTCTCTATCAATAAAGACATCCTTATACTGGTTCACTCGGTCAGGGACTAAGAGTACTAATAGTCTAAAAAGCCTGCTGGGGAGGTAGCAAAACACACAAGACAACACTTTAAAACATAAAAAAACAAACAAACTGCTAATTTAAGTTCTTCATGAAGAGGTAGGACTTTAGTCGCCGTTTGAAGACAGCAGGTGACTCAGCTTTTCAGACATCTAGGAGAAGGTGCCAGAACAGAGAAGATCCTTGATGCATGCCTTCCGTGAGAGATGATGGGTCCAACCGAGCAGTGCTAGAGGATCGGAGGGAAGGTACATGCAGTGCGGTGTGTGATTAAATGCTTTAAGGTAGACCTTTACCCCTGTGTACTGCCATTTCCCCAGTCTGCTGATGAAAATCATCCCCGCAACATGATGCTACCACCACCAGGCTTCACTGTGTTGATGATGTTCTCAGGGTGTTCGTTTTTTTCCCCCACCATAATGCCTTGTGCCAAAGCCAAAAAGTTTAATTTGACATGCTGCTTAGCATAATAAACTGGTTTTATACAGTTACAGGTGTAGTTATATGGCATTTAAGACATGTAGCCCTCTTTGAAAATGTTATTGATTCTGTATCGTAGTGGTATTTTGCCATATTGTTACAGCCCTAAAAACTGTGCTGTCACAGAATAGAAATAGTGAAGTGAAGTGAAGTGACTTTGTGGCCAAGTGTGGTGACCCATACTCNCTCCCCCCACCTACAATCCCTGCCGGACCCGAGACTCAAACCCACCACCTTCAGGTTCACCTTCAGGTTATAAGTCCAACTCTCAGACCATTAGGCCACGACTGCCCCAAATAGTGGAATTTATGAACAAAATTAGCTTAAAAGTCCAGACAAATTGCATTAGAATACCAGGCGTTGGTCCCATCCTGTTTTCCCCTCAGAAGTGTTACTTCCTGTCTTCATATCAGCTCAAATAAAACGCATCACTCCGGACTTTAGTAGCACAACTTACCCAGAAGGCACTGCTGCAATCCGACACGTTTCTCTTCGAAATGGTGGAAGCAAGTGGGAGCAATAAAACAATTTCGACATCTGATCAACCGTGTTTCAGGTTGTGTTTTATTCCTCTGCACATCAGGTGATGAAACTTTACTCTGATAGCTAATTAGAAACCAGTTAGTTAGCACAATATGACTGTACACAGTTCAGAGGAAACAGATTGTACAAATTGTAGCCAAACAGCTTCTGGAGCGAAGAAGTCCACTGCTAGTTATCAACATGGACATTATGTTTGGATTATATTTCACATAAGACATAAGAGCAATGTACAGGCCCAGGGACTTTAATGTATTTTTAATGTATTGCAAAACTTTTATACCACTGCACTGTTGAATTCTCAAATCTGATTTGTCCGAAGGTGTTGATTCATTTTTCCATAGCAGCAGCTTGGACAGTAGTGCGGCTATAACTCAGACCACAGGTTTATATTTAATGTGCTTGATCTAAAACGTTCTCTCTTCTATAGTAACAGCTAATTCACAGTGATTTGAATTGCGGATGATCGTCATATTCTAGGGCTAGTGATAAACATATTCAGAAAGTGTCATTACTTAACAAAGAAAAATCACTGATATGGCATATTTCTGTAAGGAGACATTTATTTAACATTTAGGGAAGGAGTCTCCAGTGTCAGCACTTTGGAATGGGCAATATATCTTCCTTCATGGGAAAGTTTTCAGAGTTTTGTGCTTTCTGGTTTCTCTATATGACAAGCTGCGTTGTTTTGGGTTTAATTTTGTCTTATTATCTTCAAGTGATGCTGGCTTGGGAACTACGTTGCCTCGTGGACGTTCCGCCACCTAGAAACGATTAAAAAGCACAACGTGTCATTCGTTAACAAATGAAACAGTTCGAATCGTTGGCAGATTGCAGTGGTATAAAAGGAATAAAACACTTTAGGACGTGCTGTTAGAGGAAAATCATCTACTTCAGCATGGTAACAGTAACTCCACATCACGCCACCCTGGTGTTGATTATCGATTATTGATCCTATAACAGCAGGCCCCGAGTGTCTTTTTCCTTACATATTGCACACAAAGCTTGAAGGGTGATCGCAGAATTGAGATGATACACCAGACGCGTCCTTCAGAACTCCAGTATGCGTTTCTCAGCCTTATATTCGCAGAATCCTTCACAATAGGACACCCTGAAGTTATGTAATAGCCGAGAAAAGCAGCTTACCCCTGCTGTATCCTTGAAACTGATACAAGGCTATGCTGTGCTTGGATGTGAAGTTTTGGCACTTTACAAGAACCCTTCGCTAAGAATTTGAAGCGTCTCACACACCAGCCACAGTACGAGATGACCCTGAACAGGATAATGCGCTTAGTGAAGATGAATGAATGAATGAAGTGCTGCCTTTGGCCTGTTTTTTTTACGCCGTGTGCTTTCAGCAGTCTTTGAAGATTATTACTTGCCACACGGTAGGAGATGATCCCGGTAAAATCTCGGCTGAGTTCGATAACATGTCTCCGTGTCAGATTATATGACGAGGATCATATAACAATAGACTTGTGATTACTACATTCTGCTTACGGCACCAATCAGGACGATCCGGGCTCGTGCCCAAAACGGGGTCATATAAACGAAAACATTCGTTAAAGTGAGCTTGAGGTAATAAGGACGCTTTTTTTTGTCCATTAGCATGTTCCATTTGCGTTTTGGTTTCGTGTTATCGTAGGCCGTCCTCCCAGTGGCAGCCTTTAAATGAATGTTGTAGCATCACTCACTCACACTTGGAAAGTTTAATCAAGAATGTATGACGCTGCCAGAACTTTTTTGTCACTAGCCATCGTTGGCTGCAATGGTACTAAATCACTGACTGACATTCGAGGAAAGAATTCTTTTACGATGCGTAACTGTATATTATATCGTTCGGTGTAAAACGGACTGCTGTCGAAAAGAAATCCTGTGGATTTTACGCCAATGTTTGAAATTTGAATTGCTGTGATTTGATTGGCAGTAGTGGTGGTAATGATATGATTTCAGTGGCAGTGAATAAACATTTATTATAAACTATACTCACAAGCACCTCCCACTTTTTTGGCCTTGTCGCCAGGCTTGTGAGTGATTTCACCATTCGTGTGCTGTAGGTGTTGAATGGAGCGAAGCATGTCGACCAGGACACGATAAAAACAGTACTGAAGCTCAAGAAGAGCTGAGGACAGACTGGATCACAATCACTACGTCAGCAGTTGTGTGAATCATACGAGGGTGAGATAAAGAGACAGACAGAAAGAGACAAACAGAGAGACTGTGGGCACTTCAACAATTGGAACAAAGCTCCAGACTGAACACTGAGAGTAATACTGATATTGCACTCGATGTCTTTTGCATGTAAGGCCTTCTGAGCGAGCAGGTCACGTAAGGCTGCGTCCCATTTCACAAAGTCTGTGAGTCGGATTAGTGATGAAACTGTTGATCCCATTTTTCTGGGGGTTGAGTCCCATCGGTTTGTACAAATCCCCCGTGACATCACACGGCAGTTTCTCCTTTCAGTTCCGCACAGATTCGAGACGAGTGTAACGACACACATCCTCCTTTCTCATTGAGATCTTTTAAGCAGTTCATTGAAGGGTTCGTTAAGGACAATTAGGATCAATTTTATCTTACACAGCAAAATCCACAGAATTAACACCTACAGCGATGAGTTCATTCTCACGACTAACACGTACTTGGCTGATTTAAGGGTTGAATGAACACCGTCACTGGTGCTTTACATTTACAACATTGTCACTGTCACAGTGTAGCTACAACGCTTACAAGGTTAACACTTAAATGAACACATACCTTGCCAAATAAATAAACAAACAAACAAACAAACAAACAAACAAACAGATCTCTGAATGAATTCGTTATGTTCTTACAGTTCTAAAATACTGCCTGCGACTGAATTAGCGCCCTCACTGCTAACTTTGTACCAACATTTAACTTTTTGCTAACATTTAACCCTTTCATTATGAAATTAACACCTGCGGCGTTAAACCGGGAGTTACAGCGCTGAAATCAAACGCAGGCTGCTGATTTAAGGTGCCGAATGAACTCTTCCACTGTAGAATTGCCACTTAAACCGTGCCGTTTGGAACGAACAGCTACAGCGCTCGCCTTAAGTCTGGCGTTAACTCTAACAGTGTAGAACTAACACCTTAAGCATTTTAACATTTGCAGCTTTTAACCCATTCTTGTAACAATCAGTGAATGCGTTCAGTGTCAGGCTTCACAGTGTGGATTTCAAGCGTTCAGTTTAACATGGAGTGCTGAATTAACACCTACACGTTGGACACATAGGTTCGAATGAACACATTCTGCGTTTGATTAACACCTACAGCATTAAACTGGCCCTTTACAGCTTCCTGCTGGATTTACGGTTATTAAATGAACACCCGAGTGCAGAGCTGGAGGTGTAACACTCCTGCTGGATCGACGTGACACGGAAGATCTGAACTCTACAATCTGTTTAATCCATATAGATAATAATAATAATATAACAAATAATAATAATAACAGGGCTTACATATGCACATGATATGTAATTACATGTGTTACACATTATAATAATTCCATGGGCTGTAATTTAACCCTTTCTTATACTATATTAATTAATTTATTAAATGATTATGACGTTAATTTTATAATTTATTAAATGAGCATTAAAGGTGTTAGTTCTACAATGTATAAGTCGATAACTAAAAGCAACATAATAATAATAATAATAATAATAATAATAATAATAGTAATAAAGTATAAATAAATTTTTTGAGTACAAAAAGCTGCAAATGCTTCCAGTTAATGCTGTATGAATTAATTTATCATTAATGGTGTTAATTCTACAATGTATAATAATAATAATAATAATAATAATAATAATAATAATAATAAGGGTATGTGTGAATCACTTTTTCCTCTGGAGTACAAAAAGCTGAGAGTGAAGAGTGTGTGTGTGTGTGTGTGTGTGTGTGTGTGTGTGTGTGTGTGTGTGTGTGTGTTGACGGTGTGTTATTAAAGGTGTGAATTCTGCGCTGTAGCGGATTTTGCTGTGTACTGAACTCGCTCCTACTTGTTGCGCGCGACCTCAGCGGATTCCGTTCCTGCTGAAAGGCGTGAGTCTGTCCAGGCTGATCTCCGCCGAGTCCGTGACCACGACATCCTCCTCATCCTCCTCTTCCTCCTCCTGGCGCGAGAGCTGCGATATTCGGTCGAACGTGTCCTCGTGGTCCGTGCACTCCACCACGTTGGGGATGATGTTCACGTACGCGTCGGCGATCTCTTTGTGCACCAGCGTGTCGTGGTTGTAGGACACGAACTCGTTGCTGATGTTCACCGTCTCCACCGGCGTGCTCGCGCACAGGCGCCGGCAGCCCAGCAGGCTCGCGAAGGCTCTCCGGAACTCGGCGTTGAACGCGTAGATCACCGGGTTGAGCGAAGAGTTCGTCCAGCCGAACCACACGAACACGTCGAAGGTCGTCTCGCTGACGCACGGCAGGCCCGCGCGCCTGTCACCGCTGTTCTCTCGGCGTCTCGCGCAGAACGGCACCATGCAGTTGAGGATGAAGAACGGAAGCCAGCAGCACACGAACACGCCCATGATCACGGACAGGGTCTTGAGCACTTTGGTCTCGCGGTTGATGGACGTTTTGAGGGAGCTGTGTTGCTGTTGTTGTTGCTGGCACTCGAGCGCGCGGCTGCCGGTCCTGCAGCTCTGCGCGTGTTCCGCCGCGCGCTCCAGCGACGCGATTCGGCCTATCTGCATCTGTGCGATGCGGTAGATGCGAGTGTAGGTCACGATCATGATCGCTACGGGGATGTAGAAGCTCACGAGCGACGAGGAGATGGCGTACTCCCGGTTTAAGCTCGAGTCGCAGTTGTTCTGTTCCGCGTCCGTGAGAGCGCGAGCTGTGGTGCCGGTGCCGTTAAAGCCGCGCACGATCTCTGCTCCGCTGCTGGCCTTGTGCCAGTTCAGCTGTATCGGTATGAACGAGATGAGCACGGAGAGAGTCCACGTGACGCCGATCATGACAAATGCGGCGCGCTGGGTCATCTTGCGCTCGTACCGGAAAGGGCTCGAGATGGCCCAGTACCTGTCCACGCTGATCACGCACAGGTTGAGGATGGACGCCGTGGAGCACATGATGTCAAACGTGACCCAGATGTCACAGAATGCGCCAAACGGCCAAAACCCTGCGACTTCCGCCACGGCTTTCCATGGCATCACGAGCACTGCCACGAGAAGGTCAGACACCGCGAGAGACACGATGAACGTGTTGGTGACCTTGGAGCGCAGGTGACGGAAGCGCAGCACGGCCGCGCACACCAGCACGTTGCCGAAGAGCGTGCACAGCACGAGCGCCGAAAGGGCGCATCCGGTCAGCACGCGCAGCGCCAGATCGCGGCGGCCGTCGTCGCCGTCCTCCTCTTCCGGCTCGCTCCGGTTCCGCATGGTGTCGGCCGGCGGTGTCAGGTGAGCGCGTGCAGCGGTCGCAGTGACGGTACGCCATCTGTTCCGCTACTGGAGAGGAGCGCGCGCGCGGGCAGCACGGCGGATGAACGTGCCATTCTGGAGTTAAAAAAAAAAAGTTCTTTAAATAGCCTAAGTCACAACATAGTTTAATTCCACTAAAAAAAAAAGGGGATAGAAAGAGTTTCCGTGACACCTCAGAGCTCTGAGCGCGAGAACTGAGAACCAGATCCGCTTCAGATTGAGAGAGAGAGAGAGAGAGAGAGAGAGAGAGAGAGAGAGAGAGAGAGGAGGGGAGGGATAGAATAGAGAGAGAAACGCTTAAAATAGAGAGTGGGGTGGGGGAGAGAGGATGGAAGAGGAAAGACAGGGAGGGAGACATGGAGAAAAAGAGACAGATAAAAGTGAGAAAGAGAGAGGGAGGGACAGAAGGAATGTGTGTGTGTGTGTGTGTGTGTGTGTGTGAGAGAGAGAGAGAGAGAGAGAGAGAGAGAGAGAGAGAGAGAGAGAGAGAAGAAAAGGAAGACAGATAGAAATGTCTGATTTAACAGGTATTTGCCTTGCGCGGCCTGAAAACTAGCTTTCATTAGATAAATATTCAGGAAAAAAACATGTCTTTAAACAAAACCTGTTTATTGTTTACTTTCTGCTCAAGAAAGCAATCATGGGGAAATGAGCCAGAAGAGCACCAGGATTACTGGCAACCCTTCTAAAGATGGGTAGAAAAGATTCTGGGGAAAAAATGTCTGGAGTTGTTTAGATTAATCTCACAATAGCCTTTATTTAAAGTGAATTTATGCAATTACAAAAATAACTAATCAGAAAATATAATTTTTAATAAAACCACACATCAGTTACTGGCTGCAGTTAGTGTTTGGTGAGACCTCCGTCTCCTCCTGCAGTTCAGTGCTTGATGAGATGTTGGAATGCAGAGCGAGGAAGCTGGAGCACACCTCAATGTAGAGTCTCTTCACACTTCTCCTCCCGGGTGCTGGACGCTCCTCTCCGGGTCACCACACTGCGCCGGGGTCAAGCGACTGGGCTGGGGTCAAGCGACTGGGCTGGGGTCCAGCGACTGGGCCGGGGTCAAGCGACTGGGCTGGGGTCAAGCGACTGGGCTGGGGTCAAGCGACTGGGCTGGGGTCAAGCGACTGGGCTGGCCATGGCAGAAACTTCATCCTGTAAACACTGGAGCATTTCCATGTGGACATGGCCATACGTTCTGGATTACCGTCCTGTTGGAAGACCAGACCCCATTTTGGCAGACCCATGTTCACGATGTTCACAGACTCCATTACGCCATGTCTAAACAAGTCTAAACATTTATCAATCTCAGTGTGTAAATGTTTGTATAAGGCAAAATGAACTAAGAAAAAAATCTACCAGATTTACAGAAGTTTCACACGGGCTGATTTTCGTCATGCTCCTGCGCGGACGTTGATGAAAGCCAATCATCAAATCCGCAAATTACCAAGCTAATTATTTGCTTTTAGCATTTGCATAATTAGCACCCACAAATTTCCTAAAAGACAAAGCCTGCAGTGCTTAATGCCAGTTTTTAGAAAATATCCTTCTTTACCTACAATAAAACTATATATAATCAGAACAATGCACACTTAAATGTGTGAGTCCAGCAGGAGTAGTCTGAAATTTACGCTATTTTCATCACTACCAAATTTCTGGTGTGAATGCTCATACGAACAACTGACAAATAAATCTATTCTGCTTTGATTCAAGCTTGATAAATGAAGCCCAAGGTTCCCAGGACCTGTGGAGGAAAGCGAGCTCCAGAACATCACAGATCCTCCACCATGGAGATGAGGTCCTTCACACCAAACCCACCTCAAGTGTCAAAGTGTCAAAGTGTCAGAGTTGCAGCAGCGTACAGGAACCTCCAGGAGCTTGCATTTGTATTTAGATGAAAGAAAATGCTTCGTTGCCATGGAGGTGGCATCTAATTGTAGACCTGATGACCCCAAAATACTCCTCTTCTCCATCACTGACCATGATTATTCCTCCTTGTTGTGAAGGAGGACAAAATACACTTACGCTCTCCTCCGGGCAGGTTCATAATGCAGCCATTGTTTACATTTTTTCCATAACCCTCTTTGCCAGAAGGTGCAGATGATTCTGGAGCTCACCGAGCCTTCCTCCGTGAACATGCCACTCTGAGGAGACTCTCTGCCAAACCTTCGCCACCCCGTGTAACTCCTTCTAGACAATCCAGCGACAGGGTCTTGAGCAGGTGAAATTTCATTCCTCTGTTCAGCGAAGCATAAAGCCAACATCGAATCTCAAGTCCATATTAATCAGAGTGGCACAGGAAGCATACTGCAGTGATCACACACACACACACACACACACACACACACACACACACACACACACACATTGATCAAATAGGCAAGGTCACACCACACAACGGAATGAAAGCACACAAAAGCTAGTGTGTCTGGTTCTTAACAACACCACACAGACCAAAGACTATATTATATATTATTCTCCCAGACAGAAGGTAAACGAAAGATAGGACCATTTTCGCCGCACAAAGATAATTAAATCGTTATTACAATCTTGTTCGTAGTGTAGCCGTCTTTTAGTAGGATCGAACTGATACGAAAAACCGGGTCTACATCTACTAATCATTAGTCTCAGCATTGACAGGTTACACTCCAACGTACGACACAAAAGCAACTCAGGAAGTAAATCTATACATTTATACAAACTTTTCACTTGCCTTAGTGTTCACTGGATGCTCAGGACATGAGGATATGGTGCACTCTAGTGGCCATGGTAAATGAACCGTACACAAGGAATTCAGTGTCCAGAGCTTGCCTTCTATTTTTTTTTTTTTTTTAAAGTTAAGCGCTACACTAACAAGGCTAATGTTGCTTACGAGCGAGGAAAGCTAATAGCCTGAGTGTAAAGTGTAAAGCAGTGTAAAGGCTATCAGCTTTCCTCGGATCGCAATATAGCTCCAACTTGTTGTGTAAAATGATACCGAGCGGAAAAACGTCTTCTAAGGTGAGTGTGTAATAATTAAGGCGCACTATTTGCAGTGCTAAACTCTTTGTTTTTCCACTATTTCATTACGTGTCATAGCTCCAGTGAAACACATCTGGAGAAAGCAGATTTTTTTCAAAACTTTCCCTTCAGCCGATTTAAAAATGATGAGTCAAGTGTTGGAAAAAGATTTTATTCATCTCTAATAACTTGTGGAATGAACACAGATGTCAGTGTCATTTTTTAGACTCATTTTCTGTAGCATTTTCATTGTGAGTCCCAGCTGAAGGACGAGTCAGAGTGGAGGGCGGGTCTTAGAGGATGGGGAGGAGCCTTAGAGTTCAAAGGGAGGGGGAACCTATACTTTACTACGCCTTGTGATCTCGCGTCTAGACCCTCTCCTCTTCTTCTTCTTCTTCTTCTTCTCACACAGGTGTAGAACGTAACGGAGGCAGCGTCGTGAGAGGGCGGAGCTTGTCTGGAACTTTCCGGAGGAGGCGGGGCAGAGGCGGGATGAGGAAGAGCACAGAGTTCACTCTGACTGTGGGAATGAGGAGAGTGTGGAGACTGAGTGGCGGTTACGGTGTGCAGCTGAGTGTGTGTGTGTGTGTGTGTGTGTGTAGGCTCGGCCTCAGTGTCAGACGGAGCGGCACGCGTGTCCGTGGAGGCCGCAGTGTGTGTCTGCGTGTTGCAGTGAGAGTTCCGGTGCCGGCGTAGCACTGCAGTGCGTGTGAAACCTTTCCCGCAGGTTTCACACACGTACGGACGCTCACCTGTGTGGGAACGCACGTGCCGCTGGAGGTCACCTGACCCGGCAAAGCACTTACCTAAAAACACGTGACATTAAAGAAAAAAGATCATGTAAACAACCTAGAGAGGAAATCTGATTTTGCCGGTAAATAATCAGAATTGAGAGTTTGTGGACTGAGTGTACCCAAGGTGCACCGATTTCACACCTGATTCCACAATACATGGTGATGAGGATGCTTTGGGTTACTGATCAGAAGCAGAGTGGAGCTGAAGCCTTTATGCTTCCTACAGTAAAGTCGACCAAATCACTGCTGCCATTTTTCTTCATGATCACATTAAGACTATGTTTAGTAAAAAGGATGGAACCAAATGTCTACACAAGGATAGGAATATCCGAAAACTGCTTAACAACAAAAAAACACAAAGACGGCGACTTTTATTTAAGCCAAAAGGCGTGTGTGTGTGCGTGTGTGTGTGTGTGTGTGTGTGTGTGTGTGCGACTCACCACAGGTCTGGCAGCAGTACGGTTTCTCTCCCGTGTGTCTCATTGTGTGTTTGATTAATTTTCTCTGCATGTTGAACGACTTGCCGCACTGATCGCAGATAAACTCTTTTTCCAAACTGTGAGTCTTCTTATGCTCCTTCAGATTACTGAGGTTACCGAAACCTACACGAACACACACACACACACACACACACACACACACACACACACACACACACACACACGATTTCAAGTTTCCTGTTAGAATCTCCTAGGAGCTGATGGAAACACAACATGTGTTTTATTTCTGATGAATAATCGGAACAACGTTAACAGCGGAGTCTTGACGCGGCTGGAGATGAACCAGAGAGGATGGATTAGGAGGATGAATCATCTTCCTGGAACATGCTACGTACATGCTATGTTCTGGCTAGAGGCAGGCGAGGCTCTTCCCTGCTGTGATCAGTGTTGTAGCCTGCTACACTATTTAATCAACGAAATCTGAAGTTTCTGGTCCTTCTTCCTTCAATTTACCCAGTATGGTCTTTTATAAGCTTCTAAAAAGCAAACACCATAACCTCCTGAGTTCTAAGTCCTTATTTACAGATGCACAATAGAGATACTCGTCAGACGTCTTGGTTTTCAGGTTTCCCAAGGTAGAGGAGGATAGGTTGTAGAGGTCGGAATTTGTGTGACTCGACAGAGGACTCCATGGACCTTTTGTTCTGCAGCCAGGGGTACGAGCTCCTTCACTGGAACCATCACATCCTTCATAGGGACATAAACGCAGTTAATAGTGTTTCTCTAATGAGCACAGTAATTATGATGCATACATTTGCATTTATATTCTCTCTTTTTTTTTATCCAAAGTAACTTACAGTTGCGACAGGATACAAGTGAGCAACCTTCTCATCAGTAGGCCAAATTCTAGCCCACTTCCTATTCGCCATGGAGTGTTATCTTACCCCCATAAGACAGATGTCGTGATAATATCACTGCGTTTGAAACGATCGGATTTCAATAGTTTGTTCCTGCCTAAAGAGGTTGACACTTCAGACAGATCGTTCGCTATCCGTTGACAAGTAGAAGAATGTGCATGCACAAAATGACAAAATAAAGCTTCAAAGGAAATAGCAGGGGTCATTGCTTCAATTCAATCCAATTCAATCCAATCCAATTGTATTTGTGTAGCACTTTTAACAATGGACAATGTGTGTGTGTGTGTGTGTGTGTGTGTGTGTGGATACAGACACCTGACTCTTTTTTTGTCTCACTTTCTTCATGGAAAAAAACAAAGCCATTGACAGATTTTACATTTTCATTTTTGTATGAATGAACAGTCCCATTAGGGCCCATGAGTAATGTGTCGTCCATGAACTCGTTTGGCTCTTTTAGCTTAATCTGGTTGATAGGTGTGATATTTCTTTGTATATATAAGCAATGCTATCGGTCTTGCAGTGTAATTTAATCAAAGGGCTTAGAACGGGTGTCAAACGTACAGCCCGATAAAGTCTCTAATCCATTCCACCGAATGAATTATACAACAGATTCCATGTTTTTAAATGAACTCAGCGTCATTAACTAAATTGTATGTATGTAATTGATGAGTAATTCCTCACGAGCAAGCTACAAATGTGATGCTACATCAGTGTCTTTTTGACTAATTTCGAGGTTTCAAATTAGGGGATGAATACTGTAAGAAATTACAGAGTCTGCTGGACAAGTGGTTTTGATCTGGTGTGATCTCAACCCAAACCGCCAGGTTCCTCGCCCACCATGCCATGAGATGAGATGAGATGAGATGAGATGAGATGAGATGAGATGAGATGTTGCAGCAAATGTCCCAATCATCATGGTCACAGAGAAACATTAAATCGAGGCAGTGAGCAAGTCAGGAAGTTAACCGAATCATAGAATGGGAATGGGAGTAGAAGAGGCTGTCTCAGTCAAAAGGACACCAAATATATCCACCTTTATCAGTCTGAGTTCAGTTCCTTTTCACTACGTTCAAAGAAATCTTTTTTTTCCCCTCACAATACTTGTGCAATCATTCACATTTACGCCAACATTTCCATTTTTTTATTTGTAATCAACTTTGCAAACTAGATTCATTTCCAGCCTCCCCTTTCAATATCATGGGTTATCTTGTATAGTTATTTGATATATAACCCCAGCTCCAGGATGACGTAAATCGCCTTGTTTGTGTGGGTGTGCTTTAGGTTCTTTGGTTTCCTCCCATGGAAAAAAAAAAAAAGCTTGTAGGGAGATTTGTAGGTACGGTTGTGAGTGTGTAGGTGTGTCTGAATGTGGGTTTACATGCTGTGCTGCAATGGAGTGGTGTCCTGTCCATGGATCAATTCTTCTGCCTTGCGCAGGGAAGCCACAGAGACCCTGGTTACTGAAGACGAATGAATGAATGAATGAATGAATTGTAGTCATGTGCTTTATAGTGATGCATGATGTTCAATCCGTTTGTGCATTCAAAATGCAAATAAATGAACACATTTAAGAGGAGTTGCTGATGTGTTACTGGTCTGTGTGGTCTTTTCGATGTCTGAGAATGGTGAGGCGAGTGTTTGCCTCTCAGCTGTGTGTAGGAGGCAGCGTGACAGCGAGGATCTGCTGCACGGCTGCTTGTTGAAGATATACAGCATGAAGTCAATGTACTGTATTATGGGAGAAGATCAGTTATTACCATAAATGCAAATTAATCTTAATGAAGCGCAGATGCCTCAGGCACAATATCATTAATGCACGTAGGCTTACTGTATTTGTCAACACACGTTCGTGATTCCTGGCTGATTTTACAATTGTTTTATGAAACGCAATTCAACGTGGTCTAATGTTTAGATTAGTCTAATGTAGTCTAATGATTAGATTCAACTTTATTATCATTGTTCAGAGTACATGTACTAAGGCAAGGAAATGCAGATAGCATCTAATGAGAAGTGCCTAAGTGGCATACTTACAATAAATTATAAATAAGGATATAAAGCTATGAGGGTGATATGTACAGGGGGAATGGATGACTTATGTACCGAAGGTGCAGTGGGTATTATAAATAGGAATGTATAATGAGATTTCATGGAGTAATTTCAGCCATAGTTAGACAAACAAGAATGATCGCTAGTCAAAATAGCGCAAACGTTGACTGTTTTGAGCCTTTGGGGAGCCAAATGAGTTTGGTTTTGTTGGTGAGTTGAGTCAAATGATCTGACTCGCTGAAGACTCGACTATATGAGGTGTGCAATTTTCATATACTATTTCACTCTTTCATTATTATAGTGTGTAAACTGTTTCTCTCTTCATTGAGAAGGCTATTAGCAAGCTAAAAATGATTAAACGAACAGAAGAGCTGAATATGATTATGAATATGAAATGTTTAAAAAAATGTGTCTTTCTTGCTAAGCACCAAAACAAACTTTCAGAACTTTTTTTTTTGGCAGAATATATTCATGCTAACTGGGTCAGTATTTTAAATGCTCAATTATACATTTTTTGCAGCAGTTTCATATCTTTTGGCAACAACTACAAGCAACCCTACGAAAACCAGCAGGCAAAGCATAAACAGGAAACTCATTATTCATTCTTATGCTGTTCAGTAACATCAGCCTCATTTTGCATTGAAAACAGCTCGATGCCAACAGTCTTATTTCATTACATTGCTGCGGGAGAAATTTGAATTAGCAGCGAGAAAACAGCGCTGTGGGCTAAGTAGAGCTATGGAGCTATGCCCCCTTAAAAAGACATCGATATACAATAATTTGTTCATTAAAAATGTAATTTTTTTCATTTGTAGCATCCACATCAGATTTCCTGTAAGACATCATTTTGGACTTTTGTGGAACTTAAGTGCAGCAGCACACTAATGGCTGTAAAAAACCTCGTAATTTACAGCATTGCTTAACACTAATAGTTTCATTGTCGAGCCACCACCAGCCATCACTGATAACATGCTGCGGATTAGAACTTTCCTCTGTTTACTTCTTTCCTCTACTTACACTCTACTTACAAAAGGTGTCAAAACCTATCCTAGAATCTCTGCTGAGATAAGATACTCACACACTTTATATCTGTCTAAATCATCAACTTACAGCAGTTGTCTTCTTGCGAAACAATAAAATAGCCTGTCTTTTTTTATATTTGCTATTTCTCATTGTGTCTCTGTCTCTTTTCTTCTATCGCACTTCCTTATTGGAAAATAGACTATAATATTGCATTATGCCTCAGTAGTGACAGTCCTGAGCAGGCTGCAAAATGAAATTTGACACGTAGACTTCTAGTCTTCAGACTGCAAAACTTATAGAAGTTATAGAATAAAGCTTGAGTTGGAATTAAGACAGTGTTTCTGGAGTCTATCCCAAAAGTACCGGGTGCAAGGCAAGGGTATGCGCTGATGGTGTCCATCACACGTTTGCACAGAGTTACCAATTGACCTACCAACATGTTACTGGGAGGAAACCAGAATCATGTGTGATTAAACTTGTTATTTTTTTGACTTGGACTATACGCCATAGGCCATAATACTGAAGTGGTTTGCAAAATTACTTACAAATAACAACTGTAAAAGTTGTGATTGCATATGCATCCACCCTCACTTCCATGAAATCCCTAAATTAGTGCCCTAACTCCCCCCATCAGCAGTCACATAAAGGAATCCACCTGTGTTCCTCAAAGATCACCGGTTCTCTGGCCTGATGAGACCAAAATTTACCTTTCTGGACTGGCGTTTGTTGGAAACCCAACACTGCTTCTCACCGTAAGTGAAACATGGTGGTGGTAGCATCATGTTGTGGAGATGCTTTTCATCAACAAGGTCTGGGAAACTGGTCAGGGTTGAGGGCAAGAGATGGAAGGATGGAACCAAGTACAGTGCAATGCTAGAAGAAGACCTGCTCCAGTTTGCAAGAGACTTGAAACTGTGGAGGGCATTCACAAAGGACAATGGCCCTAGGCATACTGCCAAAGCTACATTGGACTGGTTCAACATAAAGAATGTGGACATGTTAGAACGGCCCAGTCAAAGCCCATACTTCAATCAGATTAAGAATCTGTGGCAGGACTTCTCCATCCAACTAAAAGGCTTAGTACTCTTGACTTAACCTCAAAATCAAGAGTACAAAACGAGAACTATTAGATAAATTGGACTATATTTTCACTTAATAAGATATAATTATTGACGTGCAAATGGAACATATCGAGTAGGTTTGGTCACTCATTCCCAACCTTAATATTAACCAGAACTGTAACACCTTTCATCCCACAGACAAAAACTGACATTCTTAATGTTGGTCTTTCATCATTGTCAGCCTCTGGAGGTCCCTTTCCTGATGTCTGATCTGATGCCTCCTCTTCTGCTAATTACAATTAATAATGTGACAGACAACTTATTTGTGTATTGTTCTTGTTGATTTGTTGTTGTTGTTGTCATCATTTTTATTACCAAACACAGAATTAGCAAAGATTTGGTTATTCCTTTATAAACAACAGCAGTACTAATTTAAAAACAGTCCTGAAAGCCCCTCTATCACTCTCCTAACTTTCAAGAGGTACATGATGACACGATGACGTTATTAGAAACGTCAAAGCTCACTGAGGTAAAGTAGGAGAGGTAGAACAAGCTGACCTTAATTTCACTAACCTGGCCTGGAAGATTCATTCCATTATCTTCATTTCACAGAATCCGGAAAAAAGTCATTACTATGGATGTTAAAATGATGGGTTTTTTTTTCATTTTCAGCATCTGAAATATCCGAGGTCAGTTCACTCAAGGTTTTCTTTTGTTCTCATGTCATTATTAGTGGCACTAACTTCAAGTGAACTGTATACAAATCCTCCCCCACATCTCTTTTACCATTAATAACTGCATAACATCTGGTCAAGTACCAACTACATTTAAGACAGCAAAGGTTATTCCCAACCTGAAGAAACCTACTCTGGACACCACAGACATGGACTACCAGAACTACCAACCAGTATCCCTTCTCTCTTTTGAATACGCTGTCTACAATCAACAGATGCCTAACTAGTCTGGCTTCAAAGCGGCAGACTTCACAGAAACTGCCCTTGTGGCTGTCTCCACTGGTGTCCCACAAGGCTCAGTGCTGGGTCCTCTTCTGTTCTCCCTCTATACCCGCTCTCTTTGTGAGGTCATATCCTCACATGGGTTTTCATACCACTGGTATGCTAAGGACACTCAGCTCATCCTCTTCTATCCTTCCTCAGACACAGATCTCAGCAAGTCTCGCAGACATCAAATCATGGATCAGATCATCCTAAGACTGAGCTGCTGTATATCCCTGGAACTTGTGATCTCCCTGGACATCTTTCAGATCTCACCATCTGTCACTGCTCGCAACCTCGAGGTAGCCTAGACAGTGAACTCTACCTCTGGCCTACTCACAAACTGACTTGCTCATGCAGGTTTCTCCTTTACGACATCTGGAGGATCTGGTCGATTCTGCCCACACAGACCACGCAGGTGCTTGTTCAGTCCCTTGTCATTTCAAGACTGGACAATTCATACCTAGCAGGTCTGCTCCTGCATGCCATCTGACTTGTGCAACTAATTCTGAATGCAGCTGCACGACTCCACTGGCTTCCTGTAGGTGGCCACATCAGATTTAAAACACAGATGCTTTCCTACAAAGGCTTTAAGCACCCACCTACCTTAAAGCTCATATCATACACCACTCTGCACCATGCTCCCTCTGACCCTCTAGTACTGCTTGATTTGACCCGTAATCTCTTAGGCTACAAAGAAGACATGCATCAAGGCTCTTCTCTGTCCTGGCACCAAGGAGGTGGAACTTCCCCTGGCTGTCCAAACAACAGAGTGACTAGGTGTCTTCAAAAGAATACTAAAGACCTACCTCTACTGTGTGTCAGGATTGTGTATGAGTTCGGATGGGTTGTGTTTTGTGTGTGTGTCTCTTTGTGCATATGTGTGTGGGCACCTCGTCCACAGATGTCACACAGGTGAGGTCGGGCTCCTGAGTGGATGACGATGTGCCGCTGAACATCACCTGATGCAGCAAAACTAGAAACACACACACACACACACACACACTAGTGACGCTGTGTTGAAGTTGAATTTGAATGCATCATGTGCACACACTGGGGCACGCACACGCACACACACACAAACACACACACACACACAATTACCTTTTCCCACAGAGCTCACAGATATAGGGTTTCTCTCCTGAATGGCGGCGGAGATGAGTCTGCAGGTTGCCCGCCTACACACGGACACACATACACATACGTGCGCACACACACACACACACACACACACACACACAGATTAAACATAACTACTGTCACAGCTTGTGGAATATGCAACCTGCAGGTGTAAACCACCACGTACCTGGGAAAACTTCTTTCCACAAACATTACACTGGAATGGCTTCTCACCTGCATGCGTGCACACACACACACACACACACACACACACACACACACACACACACAGCAAGACAGTACATAATTATACCTCATACATACAAAATATAAGGAGATGTGGCCTCTGTGACTGTTTTAATAAAAGGGGGCGTGGCATCTGCATGGTAAGTGTGAGTGTGTGTCTTACCAGTGTGTGAGCGTTTGTGTAGTTCTAGATTACTGGGGTGTTTGAATGTTTTCCCACACACTTCACAGCAGCACTTGTTACTCTTCTCCGCGACCTTTGGCCCTTCTGACCTTTCACTTTGAGGGGATGTCTGCTCTGGCTGCTGTGGTGGGGCGGGGTTAGTTAGCATCCTGGGTTCTGGCTCCTCCGCTGGTTCCTCAGTGGGCGTGTCCATGCTGACAAGTTCTGGCCTGCGTTCTGTCCCCACCTGCTGGTCTCTTTCTGAACTGCAGCTGTCAATCAAACCCTCAGGCTCCACCCCCTCATCTAAAACATGGTAATTAAACTTCTTCAGGTAAACAGCCTTTTTAGGGCACATGGTGCGAGACGCAGGGGTGCTTTTTGCCCCACTCACAGGAAGCACAGAGGTAGTAGAACAGGAAATCGATGATGACAAGGAAGTAGGGGGCACGGTAGCGTTTGCATAGCATGTTAATGTCTGTGACATCACAGGCACGGTGGATTGAGACAGAACAGTATTTCCTGTGTCTGCTGGTATCTGACTGGTTGCTGTAGACGGCGCCGAATGCAGTGATTGGCTGTCTGCATTTGTCGGCGGCTTTGGAAGGCTCTGATTGGCACCCTGGGTATTATTCTGCTCCTCTGCCACTTTTTTAAAATACTGCCTGCTGTAAAAGTTCCTCAGCTTGTAACCATGAGCTGGAAGACTACTGGCTGCTTCCAGGTTGCCAGCAGCTGGGGCTACTGACATCCCGGTTGTCTGTTGGGGTCTTCTGTATGGAACATTGGGATTGGTGATGTCATTGGGGGCGGGGCTTTGGAAGTCAGGCTCTGCGGGTAAAGGGCTCCCCAGAACACAATCGCCGTCACTTTCCCCGCCTCAGTGTCCGAAGTTCATACGTCACGTGTACAATTCTTACAATCTGTGGACGTTTTTTTTCAGACAGGTAGATTTAGATGCAGATTTATATATTTTAGTGTTACATAGGTCACATGATTTCTGTTCCTTGTATGTAAGACATTTCCAATGCTTCCAATACACTCTGCTACATAGTAAACATGAATAGGTTCCCTATTTTAACCCCTACAGAGTGCATGATTATGTTTCTGATATTATTAAACTACGTAGTGTGTATGTTTCTACGCATTTTGGGACACAGCCAGCAACAACAACCTGTCGTACCTGTAGGCTCTGTGCGATGTGCAGCAGTGTGTGCGCATTGTCCGGGTTAAGCTCCAGGTGAGAAGTGTACATATAGTCCAGAATCTGTCCAATGCCCCCTACATCCTGAATAGACAGCTGAAACACATCGTTTTTCACTGCTGGAGAGTTCTGGAACAGAGATCTGAAACACACAAACACACACACACACATATTAAACATTATTGTGTGTTTCATGTACATACACATACATTTTGAACACATGGGGTTTCTTATGTTTTATTACAGTTTATCCTACAGTACTGTTAAATTCTCAATTCTGATTGGTCAGGAGGATGTATGGCAGATGCTCTACATAAATGGATTAAATATGTGTGTATTGCGGATAAAGTGAAGATTAGATATTTATTTAACATTTTTGGGATATATATATATATGAAATGAAGCAGATAAAAGGTCTGGAGTTGATATCAGGTATTGAGTTGGCATTTGGCAGCTGTTCGACTGGAGCTAC
>CM074957.1:17135703-17162010 GCA_037577455.1 Pangasius macronema | reverse complement strand
AAACAAGCAGCAGCTGAAGGTGGCTGCAGTGAAGCCTGGCAAAGCATCTCCAGGGAGGAGACTCAGAATGTGAGTTTCGAGAACATGGGCTCCAGACTTCAGGCAGTCAGGTGCACTTGGACAGTAAAATAGTTAAGTTTATAGATAACAGCCTCATAGATATAAATATTTTATATGGTGTGCTTAAAGTGTGTAACTGACTAAAAATTTAGTAATAAACATTATGCAATTCATTGTCACTTTGTTAGAAATTTTTATAATTCACACACACACACACACACACACACACACACACACACACCTGAAGTAGGGGCTGAAGGCAGCGAGGACGTTCTTGTGTGCTTTGAAGCACACGCCCTTCACCACCAGCGTGCAGTCACACAGAAGCCCCTGAATCCTCTGTTCCTGCAGCTCCTGGAGCAAATACACACTGTGTGTGTACAGCCCTTCCATCATGCACACACTCTATCACACACTCATGCACATACACAACCTGCAGGAAACACACACACACACACACACACACACACACAATTAATCACACAATTACAATCAGGTCACATCATATTACTCTTCAGTCCTAACTGCTCCATCAGCCCTTAAGCCTTAATACAATAATACAATATTATACCTTAATAAAAAAATTTAAAATAATTAATAATAATAATCTAATAATTTCCTCTATCATGGCCTAGATTTCTGTAAATCTGCTTTGTGACAGGGTAAATAAAAATCATTGTTTAGATAAGTATAAAGAATAAACATTGAACATAAGTCTGATACACAACTTGGGATAAAATGTTTGCAGTGACCAGCCAAGACAAAGTTGGATTTCCGGATTTAGCAACTTACGCTAATTCAGCGTCAAAAGCTTCGTATTAAACACAGGATAAAAAACAAATTATAAGTTTAATCTAAAGAAGAAACAAACATATCTGCGCTATGATCTAATGAAAGCACAATAAATGTTTTATGGGTATGTTTTGATTCCTCACCTTTTCTTCGGCTGAACAGTCACTATTGATTTGAAACGTCATTTCCTGCTACTGATGGCGCCGTTCTTTTATGTAAGTATAATCTAATACATCTATTACACGGCTTTAAAATGTACTTTTAAACGAATAAACTCATGTTTGGTGTCTTTTACACGTTTTTAATCAGTGTTTTATAATTTTTTTTTCTCCCATTGGAACCATAAGTGCGCTTTTGTTTCTGCACGGAAGGTAAATAGCGATGCATTGCACAGCCGGCGTTGTTTTTTTTTAATGTAAGTATTGTTAGAAATAGTCCAACATACAGCTTTCAAATGTATCCGTAAATGTAGTTTATGTAATAAATATGTTTTTGGCGTCTTTCATAAAAATTTAACTCGTGTTATTTTATATAGTATTGGAGAATTCAAATACTTCTACAGCGGAACCGCAGGTAGGTTGATGTTCCTGCACGGAAAGTAAATAGCGATGCATTGCGCTGCCGGCGTGGTTTTAAAATCTTGAGTAAGAGTGATCTTAAGTGAATACTTTATGTTTTTATTTTTAAATACTTAATCTGAGAGATAAGCAGTTCTAGTGAATGTGTGAAAGGAGCTAAAGTCTGGCCAGATTTACAGTAATCAATGAGACAGTAGTGGTGAGGCGTGTGTGTGTGAGTGAGTAAGTAATTTAGTGAGTGAGTGTGTGTGTGTGTGTGATAGAGAGAGAGTTTGCTCACGATGGTGTTTTTCACTTGTAACGCGTGTGGAGAGTCTCTGAAGAAAGCCCAGATCCAAAAACACACCTCTATGTGCAGGGGATGCCAAGTTCTGTCCTGTATTGACTGTGGAAAAGACTTCTGGTAAGAGTCACTCACCCTATACCCTGTTCACTATCTAGGCCACATCACCACACCATCATCAGTCTGCTGTGGATGTGTCCCAAAACACACCATATTCATTAGAAACACCATGATCAGTGTGCCATAGATGCTCAGGGAGATTCTCAGTAACATTCTTCCTGTAGGGGAGAAGAGTATATCAGCCATGTGAAGTGCATCAGTGAGGATCAGAAATATGGAGGGAAGAACTATGAGGCCAAAGCAAATAAAGGAGATGTGAAACAGGAGCAGTGGATTCAGGTACGTCAGCCACACATCATCATCATCATCATCATCATCACCATCACCATCACTATCACAAAGCCCCACCCCCTAGTCTCATGAGTTTTCTATGGGATTGAGCTCTGGTGATTTTGCAGTGTCTTAGTGTTTCGTCATACTTGTTTGAACCAATGACACACAAATTGTGGCCCTACAGTCATCATCTTGAGAGCATCAGAAGCATTAAATTAAACCTTCAGGGTCCTGCCAACATTGGGACAATCTGGTTTCGTGATAAATTACACTCATTCAGGGAAATACTGACATTGTACAGTAAGGTGCTGCTGTTGGTGGTTGGTCCAGCCAGCATATATATGTATTACTATAATTGTGTGTGAGTGTAACTGTGTCGTGTGTGTGTGTGTGTGTGCACGCGTGTGTAGAGAGTCCAGGCAGCGCTAGATAAGCCAGGTGTGAGTGCGCGACTGCGCTCAGTGCTGCAACAGGTCGCCACCTATGACAACGTCCCACGCAAGAAAGCCAAGTTTCAGGTAAGAAAAAAATCACCTCGCACTATCTGTATATATCCAGGAGAGTCAATACATAGAAGTGTATTAGTGAATAAACAGGCTGATGGACAGATTGACAGATGGATGGACAGACACACATTCTGTCAACTCATTTTGCAGAACTGGATAAAGAACAGTCTGAAGATTTATGACTCCAATCTGCAGGATCAAGTTTGGGAGATCTTCTCCTCTTCTGAAAATCCAGTGAGTATCACACACTCAATCCTCACACACACACACACACACACCATTGAGATGCTGATTGTATCTGTCCTGTGTGTGACGCTGATGTCCAGCAGGCCAACAAAGCCGAACAGCCCGAACATGCGTCGCCGCCACCAACAGCTGTGCAGGAAGAACAAGTGAAACCCGAGGAGAAGAAAAAGAACAAGAGAGAGAGAAAAGAGGAGCGACAGAAGAAGAGTAAAAAGAAGCGAACGGAGGACGAGCAGAATGGAGAGAATGGTGTAGAAGAACCACAGAAGAAGAAAAAGAGGAAACGGGCAGCAGAGGAGTGTGGCGAGGATGGAGAGAGTGTGGAGGGAAAGAAATCGAAGAAAATGAAGAAAAGGAAAGAGGAGGAGTGTGAAGGTAAGGGACCTTCAGTACCCCCTGTTGCTATGACAAGTCAGCAAATGACCACTTGTGACTACATTATAAGCTGAGATTGTGTAGAAAATGTGACACCGAT
Source organism: Pangasius macronema (assembly GCA_037577455.1). Classification (NCBI taxonomy): domain Eukaryota; kingdom Metazoa; phylum Chordata; class Actinopteri; order Siluriformes; family Pangasiidae; genus Pangasius; species Pangasius macronema. Next base: position 17,158,677 of record CM074957.1, on the reverse strand, counting down.
TTGAAATAAACAGTGCAAAAGTTTTTAATTGACTCAATTGACTTGTAATTTCATTTTGCATCATCATGCTCTTTAAAAGTGATCTATTGGTTGTCATCATTTTTTCCCCCCATCAGAGAACCAAAACATGGAGGAAGTAGAGAATGAACAGGAAGCGCAAGAGGAGTCCACCACTAAAGGTACACAGCTTCGCTGAAGGATGGCTGTGTCTCAAATGTTTAAATTCTCTCCACTACAGAATCGCACTATACACTGTAGTATTTTGTCTTAATAGAGATGATTCTAAACATCGGAAAAGTCAGGAACCAATGGGAACCCTTGGGTTCATTTGTAATAATTGGAAAGTTCCAGAAGAAACTGAATGAGTGATGTTCAGTAATGGATTTCGTCCTGTCACATACACCATCACAAACACGTCACTGTCATTAGCCCAGCGTGGACGTGTTCCAAACCACACACCTTAACCACTGTTTATTCACTATAAGGGCCATTCAACGGTCAATGTATGCCATAATATATTATGGGTACTTTGCATTCTAGTCGTTTTATGCACCTCATATTATCCACTTATTATGCTTTCAAAAATGACCACAAACTATCAGAGTGACAAAATAGTGCCCTTTGTTGTAGTGAGTAGGTTGGGATTTGGGATGTTCTGTTAAGAATGCATTGTAGCATTAAGTTCGAATCCCAACGATGCCACCGAGAGCAAAACGGGCTGTGCTCTTTGGGAAGGAGGGATGGCATACTCTCCCTCCCGTGTCAATCACAGACACACTAGCCAAATCTGGGCCTCTGTGAGTTCATGTATGCAGAAGGGGGCGGATAGCGCTTTCCTCAGAGTGTGTTACACTTCCCCGTGATGCAGCATGAGCAGTTCCAGAAGATGCAGTTGGTTTGCTTCTTGTGTCTGTCCTACGATAGGAATGGGTGGGAATTGGCCAAGACTAAATTACGGAAAAAATAGTGGGGGTAAAAAAAGAAGAATGCATTGTAATATATTGGACTGTAGGGGGCGATGTTGTTGCTTTTCCCCCTCCCATAATGTGTGGCACATCAAGTGTGTGTGTGTCTGTAGGGAAGTTTAACTGGAAGGGAACAATAAAGGCAGTTCTCCGTCAGGCTCCAGAAGAAGGCATCGCACTCAAGAAGCTCCGCAAAAAGGTGACACACACTGCACTTCCTGTATTGATGTTAAAAATGTCCTACATTGGCTTAAAACACACACACACACACACACACACACACACACACACACACACACACCTGCACATCCTGAGGATCTTAATTAAATTTAAATGGTCACTGTGGAGTTTTTGGGTTTGTTTTTTTTTGGTAAACTGTTTAAGTGCAAAAACATGTAACAGTTTGAACAATCACAATAATTTCAGGGTGTGTGTGTGTGTGTGTGTGTGTGTTGCAGGTTTTATCAGCGTATTACTCCTTCAGCGCAGAAGACACTCATAAATCAGAGGAGGAGCTGTATTCTCTGTTCAACAAGAAGCTGAAAAACCCCAAGTTTAAGATCCTGAAGGATAAAGTCAGACTTGTTAAATAATGTTCCTTTTCTTTGTACTTTTGTTTCGCCAGAAGAGACATCTCATCCATCACGCATCCTGTTTTATCTCCCACCCGTGTCTATTTTTCTTAAAATAAAAGTTCTTCATGAACAGATATGTTGTCTGGCTGGACTGAATGTTACACACCCATACACTTTTTTAACAAGTGACTAAATTAGCTTCCTTTCACCTAATACTATATATAATACTCAAACACTGCATCACTATATATTTCTCTATAATCATATATTTGTAAAGTCATAACCTGACTAGCATCAGGCAGCTTTAAGGAGTCGATCGAAATTTCCATTAAATCTAAACCTCAGCAGACGTGACAGCGAGAATGAGACTTAATACTAATCACTGTAATCTACCCGCAGCTGTGTATTTTTACACCATGCTAACTAGTCAATTAGTAAACATGCTAGCTAGCATTTGAAAGATTAGAAAAATGAAGCTGTTGATTAGCGTTAGCTAATGTTTTTCCATGTTCCTTGGTGAAACAAGCACTAATTTACAATCAGTAACTAAAATCAATTTAGTAAATTTAAGAGTTTAAATATTATATTTCTTTGTTAAGTGGATGAAGAAATGAAAGTAGCAGAGTATTTATCTACTTTTGCTTGAGTAAAGTACTGTAAGTTGAGAAAGTTGAGTAAACACCTCCGCTAGTTTGTTGTTAGCCGCTTTAGATTAATGCTAGTTCAATGTTAGCATGTTTGTTTATAATGCTAGTTCATGATTAGCCTGTTTAGTGCAATGCTAGTTCCTGTGTGAACTTGTTCACTATAATATTAAAAGCGTGAGTTAAGAATACTATACTAATGTACATGACATGTCCGACCCACAGAGGCTAATGAAAAGTAGCCTGATTTTACAGGAAGATGGTATACCTGATCCAATGAGTGTGCAATTTCACTGAGAGGCCTGCTTGCTCAGCTGTTGGAACATTCATGACCTTGTCTGTTGGCATTAAAATTTACCAATGTTTTGTTTGTTTTCTTTAGCAAAGCTTATCCATCCGGTGGTCACACCCGTGCCATAGTGCTCGAGCTGTCCAGCATTGTTCCTGTTAACCTTCTGTGACACCAAAAAATGTCTTTGGTGAGTTATGTGACGTTAGTAAGTGAGCGAGCCATTGTGCCGGCCCCGGGGAAGCTCACTGAATGCAATACTCAGCCGAACCTGACACCGTGCTCCCCCTGCTCTCTCCCTGGAGAAAGAGCGAGCCAGGCGGGCAACGTCTGCTCCAACAATACTGCGCCTGTAAGAGAACTTTATCACAGACCGGTCATTTTACTCCCCACACACTGATGCACAGAGTTATGGGCTTGTTTTCAGCTGAGTAGGCAAGGAGAGAGCCAGAGAGATAAACACTCATCTTCATGGATTCAGAAATATTTCACATTTTATTATTTATGCTCATTTTCTTTCTCTATCTCATTCTCTGTGCCTCTCTCTCTCTCTCTCTCTCTCTCTCTCTCTCTCTCTGAGGAGATTGAGTTCCTCTCTGATCTTGGCAGGCTGGACTCTCAGACACTAATACTTCTTGTGTTCAGGTGAGCTACAGAAATCCACCACTCACCTGGCTTCTGGTCCAACACCTGACCTTCTGAACCCGAGCAGGTGTGTCTGTTCCTCTAACAGCTGTGTGTGTTGGTGTAACAGGTGCACTGGCAGCCTCCCATCAGCTTCCTCAGGCAAACTAAGATAGGAAGTGTTTCATTTCTGCTGCCTGGCTGCTGTTCTGTTACTGCTGTACTCTTTCAACCTAGCGGATTGTGAGAACAGCTGAGAAGATCATCAGGATCTCTCTGCTTCCATTAACGACCCCCTACCGCAAGTGGCAGAAGCTGTGGATGACCTCTCCCACCCCTCTCATGGACTCTTCTCCCTCGTGCCATCTGGCAGAAGGTACCAGAGCATCCGTGCTACCACCACCACCACCTTCCCTGAGGCAGTCAGACTACTCAATTGTATGACCATCACTGCACATCTGCAATTTAAAATTACAGCATCATTGTCTTGTCTAGTCAGCGTGCACTGTCCCGAGTATTTACTCTCCTTTGTATTTGTTGTACATTTTGCATGCGCATCATTTATAATCCCCTCCGAAAGTATTGGAACGGTAAGGCCAACTTTTACTTCTGCTATATACTGAAAACATTTAGGTTTTAGATCCAAAGATGAATATGAGACGATAGATCAGAATGTCAGTTTTCATTTCCTGATATTTACAGCTAGATGTGTTCAACAACTTAGAACATGGTACATTTGGTGCCAGACCACCCAATGCTAAGGTGAGCAAAATTATAGGAACAGATAGTCTTAAAGTAATTAACACTTAATATTTGGCTGCATATCATTTTCTTGCAATAACTGCATCAACCTGGCGACCCAGTAGCATCACAAAACTGTGTGATGCTTTTCCAGGCTTGTCCCGCAGCTTCTTTGGGTTGTTGTTTGTTTGTTTGTTTGTTTGNCTCCTCTTCAGGAAGTGAAATACATGCTTTTATATTAAATAAAGAAATTGTTTTTTTTTTCTTACTGCGACTAATGCCACTCGGCTACTACTGACTACACTTCCCATAATCATCCGTCGCTTTTATTTTACGTCACATTTTCCGGATGACAACAAATAGCGACAAACAAAAAAACCATGGCAGGCGGATTAACCGAGACTGAGTTAGCTAAACTTCGAAACAGATTCAAAAGAGATGCAGAGCTTCTTTTACAGCCAGTTTCGGAAGAGGAAGAAAAGAGTAAGTGCCAAGAAAACGTTTAATGCCTCAAAAAATAAAAAATAAAAAATGTCTTTACCCGACCGTGAAGGTGGTTCGAGTTGTCTTCCTGTAAAATACAAACCTGAATGAAGCTGTTTAAATGCTGTCAGTTTACCTCTCTCTCTCTCTCTCTCTCTCTCTCTCTCTCTCTCTCTCTTTAACTAAAGAGTTGCCAGCAATGTTTATCTGTAGCATTGGTTTAGGAGAAATCACCCATTTCATATGCAAACAAACAATAGCTGAATAATAATCAGTGATGACTGCACAAATCCTGTAACTTTTAGTAACATAAGAAATAGTCTTGATGAGCAGCTTATATAGAAAGCACATGAATACATCAGATGTGCACTTCCTGTAAGAAATCCTCAGCGTGCAAGAGGAAAGTGTGTGATAAATTACAGTTTTAGGATTTTAATGATTGTACAGTTCTACTAGAGATGTCTTTTTAAACACTTAATGGATTGGGACCAGGAATCAAAGTTTAAAAAAAAAAGAAGAAGAAGAAAATGAGGAAATGCCATAACAGTCTGCACACACTGCACTTTGTGGATGTAGTTCATATTAAACCCAGGCAGCTTTACCCCGAGATAGAGCTTTAAGTAAGATGTTTGTTTTTGCAGTACATCACACGCCATGTTGGCTTGGCTGCGTCTCATTTTTTTTTTCTTGGCTGTTATGCAGGTAAAGAGAAAGCAGACTCCAAACCACTCCCGCGCTTTAATCGTCACTCCATCTTCTGGATTTTGGCTTCCGTCGGTTTGACCTACTACGTCGATTTTTTCAGAGTCATCCTGGAAGATGAAGAAATTAAAAGGTAATGATGTTGCATGAAAGGCGACCTGTGTAAGGAATATAATAATCGATATTAGTGTGGTGTGATATCTTGTTCCCACCCTGAAGTTGATTTCCAATAAAAGCATGCTCCAAAGTGTTTTATTCCTCTTATACCACATCACCTTGCTAACACTAACATTTGTTTTTTCCATTAAAGAATGATACACAGGTTATTTTTAACCATTTATAGTTTATTGTTGTTGAATGTCCTTGAAACGTGTTCCTCTTATCACTTACATTACAACAGCTTTACAGAGTCTGAGTTCCAGTGAAGGGAAAATGTAAAGCTACAGCATACAAAGCCATACACAGTTGTGTGCTTCTAACTTTGTGGCAACAGATTGCAGAAGATCTTTGTACATCCAGATATTAGTTTATGTTCTCTTGCTTTACTTTGTTCTTAAATTTAAGCACTAGATGATAAGGGGGAAAAAACCACCAACTCGAACCATTACACGAGAGCTTCTGTTATATGGAGAAGATTCTGTGCCACAATGAAAAGACTCAGAGTTTGAGTCTGAGGAAAGAAACACTCTGTGCACCAAATAGCAGTTCGGCGTAATCAGCCTTCTTGGACAAGATAGAGCAGGTGGTTGAGAGGGCACTTTCTACTGACTCCATAATGCTAATGGGAATGCGGTAGATAAAGATGTAGATAATTATCACGATTGGTGCAGCAGAAAAGCTATCGCCCTACCATCCAGAGATTCAAACCCCAGTGATGCGACAGCCATCCATGGCCAACAGTCAGTTCATTTACTTTTTAACACTTTATATTTAGACAGAATCATGCCATTTTAAGTTAAGAAGAAAGGAAAATCTAAAGAATCTGGATATGCATAAAAAAGGGTTAAAATCTAAAACGCTTTACATGTTAGTGAACATGGTCAGTAAATCCACAGTATTCAGGGATATCTCTGCGTCATTAAAACCATATGAAAACTGAGTGAAGTCAATTATCCGAAACATTAAAGCATTAAAGAGAGATTTGTTTGGTTATTAAAAAAAGTTTGAACATCTCGTGGGGCACCATTAAATCCATTAAAATGAAAAGAATATGAGGAGACCCTCCGCCAAGTCAGTGAGCAGGTAAGGAGGGCATTAGTCAGAGGAACAACCAAGAGGCCATGGATGACTTGGAAGGAGATGGAGAGATCCACAGCTCAGGTGGGAGAAGCTGGTTACAGGACAATCGTAGCCTAGACACTATACAAACATGGGGAGAAGTAAGACTCACAAACATGTGAAAAGATGTCAAAATTGAACTTTTTGGTCTTAGAAAATAGTGCTACATCATTTGGCAGAAACCCAACACTGCTCATTTCACCGAGAACACCATTCTCACAGTGAAGCACGGTGGTGGTAGCGTCATGGCAGTTTATTAGCAGTGACAAGCGCAAGAGATATGAGGGCGGAGATTCACCTTAGAACAGACGTCTGAAAGTGGCATTGTGGGTTTTTTTAATTTATTTATTTATTTTCCTCTCTCTCTTTTTCTTCTCCATGCAGATACGCTGTAGATTGCAATAGATACTCCTCATCTGAACTTTTACCAATTGAGGGGCAAAAATTTTTGACATTAACATCTTTAAAAGAGAAAGTCCTAAGGAGGAAATGTTTTTTTTTCTTATTTCAGTGTGCACTTTGTCCTCACAAATGATGCACAGTGACACACACATTAGACTTTGTAGTCCAGATGTATGCTGAAAACCAGGGACTGTGCTTCAGGGCTGAATAAAGACTTTCTGTAAAGTGGGCAGGACTGCACAAGCATGTCTGTGTGTCTCTGTGTGTCTCTCTGTGTGTGTGTGTGTGTGTGTTCTGCTGCTCTTTAGCTGGCTGATATCCAGCATGGTTTCACTCTGCTGAGCATCTTTATTACCCACTGTGATCAGTGTAGCTCATTGCAGTACAGTTTCACTGATTAAGTTTCACCGTTTTGTGTTTTTTTTCTTTTTTTTAATTAAAACCTGTGAGCAGAAACTATAAGGCACTAATGAATGACTGATTAATGATTAAACCTTAAAATTATTATGACTATTAATGCTACTGTTATGATGACTAATGGCACACCTATCTAGCTTACAAGAACTGTTATGTTAGCGAATACTGTAACTCTTCCCCACTGCTAGTAAAGCTACTGTTGTTTATATCTTAGCCTAGACTGTTAAGCAGGCCATGGCCATTACTGGTCATATCTAAAGGTCTATTCACACCGTGAACAGTGTGTGGCGTGTAGTGTCACGTGACGTGTCGAGTCAAGATCTCATTCAGTTCCATTTTACAAATCATTTCAGTCAACATCAAGCACGTTAGCGTAGACTCGTTTCTTTCTTCTTTTTGTGATTGACGTGCAACTTAAACTAACATAGAAATCACAAAATCACGTTATGTAAAATCAGCTTAATCCTTCATCTGTCATTCCTGTAACAAACTTTACATGAGTGTATATATATTATAGAGTGTGTGTGTGTGTGTTATGTGTTGGTGTGTGTTGCAGTTGGTGGTTTAATGTGGGCCTGGTGCTGCTGGGTGTGTGTCTGAGCCTCGCCACATTCTGCATCGTGTATCTGGAGTGGTTCAGAGGAATTCAGCATTATGATCAGGAGTACCCTGCGATTCCACCGATCACCACCGCCGCGTTCATCGCAGCCTCCTTCAGGTCAGTGTGTGCAGTTACACTTCACTTTCATAAATCACATTCAGCTAATCAGTTACACGATACATCCGTGGTGTTCAGCATGCACACCGTCGCTATAGTTACACAAACCTTAACGAACCGGACTCAGCAGAGAACGAATTCCCAGGAGCTGTCCATTCAAGTCAAACCTTGTACTGGGGTGACTTTTTATTCCGTCCTGCAGAATCCCAGTCCTGACTGCGATACACACACACACCTAGTATGGAAGCTTCTGTATCCGTTTGGGACGCATTATCTTTCAGTTCATTCCAAATAATATATTAGTATTCAGTTCATCCTTGGATGTATTGTGAGTAAGAGTGCTGGGATGAGCACATGAGCCTTTATGATTCCAGCAGGAGTTCTGAGACAGTACAAATCCCCAGTATCCAGTCGAGATCATCCACTTAAGCAAGAGTGAGACTTGGTCTTATCCATATGGGTCCATTTTTCAGCCATTTTGTAAGTTCAGCTGTTCTCTTCACCAAATAAGAGCTCCTCCGCAGTAGAACTTTAGGTCCAGCTTATTGCTAAATTGCTTTCCAATGAGAACAGCTCCGGGTGATTATGTAGATATTTTTTTGAATATTTTGGTAATATTGTAAACCATGATAAAAGGTTAGGCAGTAATGGTGATGTAAACATTTGACAGGCTTTATCCGACATTGCAGCAGTTCACCTCAGCCATTTTTAACATTTCTGTACCCGTGTAACATACTGAGGAGCGCCGTTATAGGAAAACAACGAAAACAACGGGATGGTCTGATGCAATGTGAGAGACTTTAACCAGCCCAAAGTCAGCCCCATCTGGCCAATCAGAATGGAGAATTCAGTAGCACTGTGGTAGACATGGTGTTTAATGTCGTCCTGAACATTTGGATAAAACATGGATCCTTTTGTAGGTTTATTGTACGGATTTATTGTACGCTGATCTCCTGATCTAACTCCTCATGTTTTTGTGTTCACAGTTTTAACATTGCACTGTGGCCCGTGTGGTCCTTCTTCACTCCCGTCATTCTCTTCACTCAGTTTATGGGAGTAGTGATGATAATCTCACTGCTTGGATAAAGGCAAGAACATGCACACACACAATTATATTCCCAATCTTGAGAAACAGCAGTGTTTTTGTAGACCGTCTGGCTTTTGCTGTGACATCTTTGTGTGTGCGTAACAGATGATATTGTCATCGTGCTGTATGAGCTAAGCAGACGTTTTCACACAGATTGTCACACAGATCCCACTGCGATGATGTTTGCTCTTTTATATTCCATTTTTTTTATGTTTTAGTTTGTATGTAACTTATTGTATATCTGCATTTCCCCATAAATATCTGTGCAACAAAATAAAACAAATTCATTTACTGACTTTTCACATTAAAAATCCATTTCAGTCATCTTTGGGTCTGTATAATTATTTCCAGTGAAATGTTCATATATTGATATATTGCCACAGATTCCCAAAAACTTCAGTTATAATTTGTATATATTTAAATTTTGCATATTTGTGTTAAATTTATTTTAATTTTAGCCGCAAATTGTAATTTATTCACAGCAAATTTGGCTAGTTTGAAAATGCAGGTTTAGGTAAAAATTACCTTACTAAGACACACACACACACACACACACACACACACACACACACATATATATATTTCCCTTTACTTTATAAACTGTATGTTTATACTATAGATTTTTACTTATAGATTTTTTTTTTTTGCTTCCATATATACTTGGTGCTTAATGAGTCCGTATTCATTTGTACTTATATTGGGATTAACGTTACAGTATATCCATTTTAAAACTGTAGGTTATACTTTTGGGAAAAGAAACAAAAGAAAAGTGTGTAATTAAAGTGTGTGTACTTCATAAAAAGCCACACTTTATCCCCCGCACGGACTGTAACCCAAACTCACGGGTGACCCCTGAACCCTGGAGCTGTGAAGTGACAAAGCTGCCTGCTGCCTCACCCACCACGCTGGCATGTACTTAAACTCTATCAGGGTGTTGTTTCAGTTACTATTTTCACGTGTACTTGAGTAAAGAATGTGTGTACTTCTGCTGAATTTAGGGTATAACCCTAAAATGATTTGAGAGAGAGAGAGAGAGAGAGTGTGTGTTCATCCCCCTTTAACTATTTCACCCCATTGTCATGAAACCCCTAAATTAGTTGCCATCAGAAGTCACATAAATAGTTGAATGGATTTAGTTCATCTGGGTCCAATTAAAGTGTCACATAATCTTGTATTTAAATAAATCTGTTCCTGGAAGACCCCAGAGCTTGTTAGAGAACATACCTAAACAAATTGTAATAATGTGACATGACCATGACCATGCATACAGGAGGTGTGTCAAAAAACTCAGACCTTGCTAGAGATCTGTTACTTTGCTCGTCGAGCACCACACACATCTTCACCATAGTCTCTGGAGAGCCTTCAGGATATCTTATCATACATACCTTACAGCATGATTTAGCTATTGGACTCTCTCCACAAACCTCTGTGCATTGTGAAGTGACATTAGCAGAAGGGCCTTCATCCTCCTCCCCACCATGATCTGACAAGGCGTCTTTAGTGGCCCATGGAGGACCAGAGTGAAGTGTGGACACGTGCTTATCACTCTCACATTCATTGCATTTAATTACTGCTTTGCAGCTCTTTGCCAAGTGAAAAGACGAAGCCTCTTCAATTCAGAAAAAAAGAAGGAATCACATGATTCATCTTCACCATAAATAAACCCACAGTCAGAATAATGGGGATAACTAGCCATGAGGGCGTTCGGGTCCAGACCGCAGTAGTTTTCAAAGGTTTTTGCACATAAATGCAGGGTGGAGTAAAAGCTGTGGCTGGTCTGTTTTAGTCCAAATGTACACACTAGCAAATATAACGTCTTTTACCTATAAAACCATGCTCATGCTGCATGAGGCTGTTCTATGAAAACAGTCCAGTTTGTATGTAAATAGGCTATAATATACAAAATAATGAACATTTAAACTGATATAGTATGCATACTGTATTTTATATATGGCCACTTTAATAGGAACAGCTGTACACCTGCTCAGTCATGCAATAATCCAATCAGGCAACCATGTGGCAGCTCTGCACTGCACCTATGATCAGGTCAAGAACTTCAGTTAATGCTCACATCAAACATCAGAAATTTGGGGAAAATTTTGATCTCAGTCACTTTGACAATTATGGAAACTCAAATAACCGCTCTATTTACAACTCTAGAGAGCAGAAAGCATCTCAAAATGCACAACATGTCGAACCTTGAAGTCGAAGTGCTACAATAGCAGAAGACCAAATCAGGTTCCATTCCTGTCAGCCAAAAAGCGGAATATGAGGCTACACTGGGCACGGGCTCACCGAAACCGAACAGGTGAAGACTGGAAGCATACCAGACGCTGTGTTTCCAATCTGTCAATTGTCAGTGACCCTGTGCCCAGCATAGCCTCAGATTCCTGTTCTTGGCTGGCCGGAGTGGAACCTGATGTGGTCTTCTGCTCATGTCGCCCATCAAGGTTCAACATGTTTTCCATTCTGAGATACTCCTGACCCGTGATTATGATTTTATGTATTGCCATGCTGCCAGATCCACGTGACAGGCTGAGCAGGGTATCTATTAATGTACAGGTGACTCTGTTAAAGCGGCAGGTGAGTGTATATGTATACGTCAACAAATTGCCATCTTATCAGACACGCTCAGATTGGTTAGATTGTGAGGTACGTGCACTTGAGTCAGATTCCTGTGCGTGTGTTTGCATGTGCGCTTTAACACCTGTATCTCGTGCGCTGCTAATTGGCAGTGTTCATTGCATTTATGGAGGATTTATGATGGATTTGTGTTCTCACCTTTGATTCATTGTGTGTGTGTGTGTGTCTCAAGGTTTCGGAAAGTTGTCATAATGGGACCTTTTGTTAAAGTGCTCACCTGGATCCGTTTCCCATTAATTAGCACAGGCCCTGTAATGCCGCGCACAGTTAAATCACATCTTTCTTTGGTATCAAATAAAACTAACCTCACAGTTTTATGGGTTTATGGTGTTTCGTGTTTGTTTGGTATTTGGCTCGGTTTCTTTCTGTGTTTGTTTAATGGAAATAAATACGCTATTGGATTTGGAGAAAGGCTTTTTTTTGTATTTTTGCGTTTTTTTGGAAGGTTACCTGAGCCATGTCGGCGCTGCGTGTCACACAAAGGCGATTCCATAAAGGGCCATTGTCGGACTGACCATTGACCAGTGAAATGCGAAACCCCGCTTCCCCCTTTCTTTCCCATCAGACCCAATGAAGAAAGAAAAGCTAAATAAGCCTCAGTTCATTTCCACTGGACCCACACGGAGCTGTGCAGAGGTGAAGAGTGCAAGCGAGCACTGCCAAGAAAGCGCCTATATTCTTACATTTTGCAAGAGAATCTCACGCTCTGGGCCAGGTGGGAAGCTAAAATACGCGCATTTTACGCACGGCCGCTAGGCCTCATAATGTTTGTCGGTGAATGATCTGTTTTCTTTTTTTTTTTTTTGGCACGTGCTCCATCCTTTGCGTGACACGCTTTAAATCGGATTTCAGCGCATTTTAAGCAGCTTGTCCCTTCTCAGCTTGTTCAAGCCAAAGAAGGATGGAGTGATGGAAGGATGGTGTTGGATGAATATCTGGCATCACCGGTTCCTCCGAGCCGCTGAAGACGACTGAAACTCGACCTCCAGCTCCTAATCTGCAGATTTACACAGGGGTATATAGGTAGATTACAGCGAACACGAACCGGATGCTGGAAACGTGCTCTCCCAAACACCTGACCAGACATCTCATACCATTTGAATTAGTGCTGTTGGATCGCAGAGCAGAATGGTGGAGCACAGCGGGCCCGATGTGAAGCTTGTGAACAAGTACTGTCCCAGTTCGTCCTCTTCGTCTTCAACCTCCTCCTCCACTTCTTCCTCCTCTTCCTCGGCGCGCAAGATGAAGATTTTGGCCACGCTGCGCGGCAGCCTGAGCCGGAAGTACCCGCAGAAGAACGGCGAGGTGCTGAGCGCGCAGTACGGCATCAACCTGCTGCTCGTGGGCCTCGCGCTGATGCTGGCGTTCGCGTACCAGGGCCCGACCGTGACCGAGGAGACGGTGCTGGCTTTCCTCTCCGCGCTCATGCTCATGCAGCTGCTGTGGATGATCTGCTACGTGGCGCGTCTGGAGCGCAAGCGCAGTGCGCCGCCGGAGAGAGACGCGGACGCGGCCACCAGCTGGATCCGAGGTACCCAGCTGCGCATTTACGCGCATTCGTGAAGAAAATGATTATGAATAGAAATGAATAAAAAGCCAAAAGAGGCAGACAGGCAAACAGGCAGATGTGACAGGCAGATGTGACTATATGAAGTCAAACCCATAACCCAGGACTATGCGCTCTGCCCTTAAAAAGAAACACACCAGACTGAATTGTTTCCTTGTCTCTCGGTTGGTACTCTCGAGGGTCTACCTGTGGTATGTACCTGTGAACGTGTTGTACCTTTTAGATTTTAGTGTGCATCAGTGGTCCCTAAAGTCCAATTACATAATTACATCTTAAATTATTTTTAAAGGTATATATTCATAGTTCCAGGTGAAACATATCACATATTATAAGATTTTATAGCACCCTTGATAGTACCACCAAGGAGAAGTATCGTTTGCTACCTTTATTTCTGAGAGTGTGTACATCCTGCCTGAGTTTGTGTGTTGCATAGCTCTACCCTTGACATTATGAGGAGCCTTACCTGGATCTCAGGGGGAAAACGTAAGATTAAGCTACATAGTGATGAGAAATAATTACTGTGGATAAATTTCTGAAATTGCTGTTTAAAAGACGTAAATACACGTGTACGCTGCGCTTGGCTCCCAGCTTGGAGGCATTATACCAGGGTAAGAAGGGTAACCAAATTCAGTACAGGTACATCAGTCATGGCATGGTTTGCTTGGCAGTGGAAATAGTGACAACGTGGAGGATTGTGGGTAATTTACCGAGCCAAGCCGTGACACACCTTATGGTGGAAGAGCGTTCACGTGAATGGTCAGTGCCAATCAATACAAAGTTCTTCTGACTGATCAGCTTGATCCTGGCATGAAACATTTCTATCCTGATGGGAGTGGTCTCTTCTAGGATGACTCCGCCCCCATCTACAGGGTCCGAGGGCTCACTGAAGCTGAAGTTTGATGAAAATGATAGCAATAAAATGTGACTTTAGGACACAATTACAAACTTACAGCATCAATGAAATATACTGGATTTAAATAAATACGAATGTAAAAATGAATTGTGTGTTAACTGTGTGTTAATTCAGCCGCCCAAGTGTTAATTCAGCACTGGAAGACTTTGTAGAAAGTGCTCATTTGGTTTATGTTTATATGTTGTGCTATCATGTAAATATGCCTAAATTTAAGTTGATATTTATGATGTTTTTTTTTGACTACAGGTGGTCTGACTCTGCTCGCTCTGCTCTCACTCATCACAGATGCCTTCCGTGTCGGGAACTTTGTCGGTTATCAGGAGTGTGTGTCTCCGGTGCTTGGTGTCTACCCGGTCATACACGCAATTCACACAGTGTCACAGGTGAGAGTGTGTGGTGAGAGGCCAGGGGTCTCATGGTGCATTCAGATGGCTCATAGCATTCTAGCACATAGCCAATAAGTTTTTCAAATGGACACTGTAAAGGCGCAGTGACTGGAAACGAAACACACAATATTGCAATACTGCTAACCCAATTTCTATTGGCTTGGGCAATAGAAAAGTCATCTTCGCATCACAACCAATTATTGAGGGGAAACCTGAGGGGCTCTTGAAACCATCTGCTTTAATATATTGTTATTATTGTTATTATTGTTCTTTCTTTCTAGCACTAAAGTGACTATTATTGGTTATCATTGACGCTATAGTGAATTATACAGGTACACTGAAGATGTACCACATGCATGAACACATGCATGAATGTTTGTAAGTTACATGTAGGCTATGGAAATTAATTTGACAGTGAGTGTGTATCTTTTCTTATCTCTGTGTGCATTTAGCCCCAAAGCTCTGTGCAGGATCGTATGTCTAAAGTTTGAGCTGAAATATGGAGTTGGAATTGACTCGGCGCTCAGTGCTGTAATTGATCTCTGAATCAGAGGGTCTTATATCGCGAGGGGTCTGCCGGGAATAAATGAGTGCTTTGTGCTTAAATAAAAGGCTCTCTGTCACTGCTGATCCTGTTAAACTTCATTATGACTCATTCTACTAAAATTGATTCTTGCAAAGCCCTGTTTGCAGGGAATCAAAAAAAAAATCCTGGAGTTTTGATTGGATTTGAACTATGCAAGTTTTGACAAAAGGTGAATTGTCAAGTAATGCATGTAGGAAAATGATAAGAATGAAGTTCTTGGCTAGCGTGGTGTGGTGGTGCGGTGGGTAGCACTGCCACCTAACAGCACTAGGGTCCCTGGGTTGAGCCTGAGTTTGTGTGGGGTGCTCCTGGTTCTCCGGTTTCCTCCTACCGCCCAAGAATAAAAAAAAAAAAAGCCTCTCGGAGTGAATGAGTGTGTTAGGGGTGTAATGCAATGCCACTATCTGCAGCTGTGTCTATATTCGGAGTTAAACCCGAAGTGGGCGTAGCCACGATCAGAACTTTTTTTTTTTATAGAGATGTGCATGGGACTGTTTAATTTATTCATCCCTACAGTGTGTGCATGTGTGTGTGCATGGTATACTGTGATAGACTGGCATCCAATCCAGGATGTATTCCCACCTCATTCCCATTCATCCTGTGGAGAAACTTCCTTTATAACCCAAATGCCACATCTGAATCGGTTCAACTATAAAATGATTATGAAGAGAAGTCTAAAGAAGAAACAGTGCATTAAAAGGACCAATAGTGAAAATTAGTCGAGATTAGGTCTCTAGCGGTTAAGTAGCTGAAGCAAGTTATCTAATACTATAAAGCATGAAAATTGGCTCATACATCATTAATGACAGTCAGCTGAAAAACTCATGAGAGCTCATTACAATGAAAGGCTAGACATCGAACATACTTGGCTCATAGTTTGATGAGCCAAGTGTTCAGTGTCTAGTTTTTCTTTGTAATGAGCTCTTAGGAATTTTTCAGCTGACTTGTCATTAAAGATGTTAGCTAACTCCCAGGCTACTAACAATGCTAGCTAGATAACATCAATACTGACAGCTGAAGAGCTCATAAGAGCTCTTTCTGATTTGCTGCCGTGAGAATGGTCAAGTGCCCACTCTGTCCTGTTTTTCTCAGCCACATAATACACTTGTGCTGATGCCATCGCTTAAACAATTATTTAAAACTCGTACTCTACATATTTTCTATTGCTCCTTTAACCCTAGGAAATGCAGATCTTTTGAGGCAACATGGAACTTCGCAAAATTGAAAAGTAATAAATTCATGGTTGCAAATCAGTTCCAGGTGATGATGATTATGATGATGTTGAAAAGATGGCTTTGTGTGTGTGTGTGTGTGTGTGATGTGGGTGATCTGATGATTGTGATGTTTTTCCTTCTCATTTTGCAGGTTCATTTTCTCTGGTTTCACGTTAAAGATGTCATCAAGCGTTATGAAACATTTGAGAGGTAAATTTGTGTGCGTTCATGGATTTTCACAGCATAATTGATGCTATTCGTGCTATATTTACTATATACAATAGCTATGAGTTCAAATCCCAGCATCAGCAAGCTACCACTTTTGGGTCCTGTTGGGACTCTTAAACCTCAACTGCTCAGTTGTATCCTGTCTCAACTGTAAGTCGCTTTTGGATACAAGCGTCAACCAAATGAGGTAAATGTAAATGTGTGTTAGGTTTGGCGTGATTCATGCTGTATTCACTAACCTGCTGGTTTGGAGTAATGGAGTGATGACTGAAGCCGAACATGCTCTCAGTGACCACAAGAGACGATTATCAGCAGTCGGATACTTCAACTTTACTTTCGGGGGTAAAGTTAACACACACGCACACAGACCGAACGCCAACCCCTCCTCCCCATTTTATCTTGCTGTTACAGCAGCTGGTACTACACATACCTATTTGTATCTTTGTAGTTCTATCTTTTCCTCTGTCTCTGTCTCTTTGCCTGTCTTCTGTCTATCTGTAATTTCAAGTCAAGTAATGGTTCAGTGAAGTGTTTTATCTTTCTGTCTCTTTCTTTCTCCTTCTCTCTCTCTCTCTCTCTCCCAGAGGAAGATCAGCCTGACTGTAACTGTACAACCAGTGCGTGTTCGATGTTCAGCAGCAGTCTGTACTATCTCTGTCCTTTCAACATCGAGTACCACATCTTAGTCTCTGTGCTGCTCTTCGTCATGTGGAAAAATGTTGGCCGCACTCTCAACCAACGCACCAATCAGAAGCCTGCATCGTCTTCACCATTGCCAAAAAGTTCAGGAGACGGCCCTTTCCTGCTGCTCGGCCCAGTGCTCGGGCTCTTGGCCTTTGCCAGTGCCATCACGGTGCTCGTCATCTACATCATCCACGTGGAGGAGTCACTGGAGGCACGCCATGCAGCCATCTCCATGTTCTACTGGTTTGGAATCGTCATTTTGGCATGCATGAGTGTCACCGGTGCTGTCGGATTGATCATCTATCGCCTCGAAGATTGGCCCATGGACACAGCGCCAAATCCAGCCAGGACCCTTGATTCTAAGCTGCTGCTCGGCTCTTCCATTGGCTCCTGGCTTGTCTGCTGGTGCAGTGTCATCGCAGTGGGTGGGGCCACAAATTCACCCATCTACCGATGGGCCAATTTAGGATACGCCATACTTTTAGTTTTGGAGAAGTGCGTGCAAAACCTGTTCGTCGTTGAGTCGCTTTACAGGAGACGACTTGAGCCTGGAGAGCGGCCCGCCCTTTGCGCCAACCACAACTCCATCCTAAGCCCGAGCCAAGGAAATGAGAAAATCTTTGCTGTGTATGATGGTATCATTAACCATGCGTATGAGTCACCTGATAAACACTGTGAGAACGAAAAGCAAACCTACGGCAGGAACGACAGGAACGTTTCGCATTCTCTTGGACACGGAATGCCAGAGACACACAACAGACGGCGGCAGGTCCTGAAAAACATCGCCATCTTCCTGTTTATGTGCAACATTTCGGTAAGGCTCTTCATTAACGCCAGTTCACTACCAGGAAATGTTTAGTCTCTGAAATACGATCTTAATTTTCTGCTTGTGTGTGTGTGTGTGTGTGTGTGTGTGGTATATAGCTCTGGATCCTGCCTGCATTTGGATGCCGGCCACAGTTTGATAACGGTTTGGAGGAGGCATCGTTCGGATTCCCCATCTGGAGCACGGTGCTGAATTTCGCCCTTCCCATGAGCCTCTTCTACCGCATGCATTCTGTCGCCGTTCTCTTCGAAGTTTTCCGGAAAATTTAGACCCCACGTCCGTACCTGTGTGGTGTTTCTTTTGCACACGGTAATGATGATTCCACTCCACTGAGTTCTCTGAACCGGCTTACCTTCTTTTTTTAACATTTTTGTTTCCTCAAAAAGGAGGGAAAAAATACCCTTTTCTCTTCGATTTTGATTGCACAGAAGAAAGAGCGATTGGAGTTTATTACTACGAGACAGAAATGAAGTGATCTTTTACCTTTTCTCCTCTGTGATTAGACAAAAGCAAGAGATTTCAGCCACTAGGGGTTGCACAACTCTTCATTTGTACTTTCAATTCAAAAAAGTAGTCGACTAGTCGTCTTTTCCATAGTTAAAGCAACAACTGATTCAGCACATCGCTCCTTCATTAGCGAACTTAAATGCTGATTAAAAAAATTATTAGCAAAGTACTATTAAACTGCACTTCATTTAACAGGCTAAATATTACATTTATAGCTTCAATGTTTAACTAAAAAAAAGGAAACAAATCAGTGCAATAAATGTGCCAAATAATAAATCTGTGCATCACATTACAATATTTTACTTAGAGACTTAAACATAGACCACTTAACTAGAGGTGTGCATCATAAATTCATGACATGTGAGCAGGGGTCAGAGAAGAAGTTCATGGAATAAAGATGGAGGTGTTTAGTCGTGGCGCGGTGCGCGGTGCTTGTGCGGTGCTGAGCAATGTGTTAAGCATGGCTGGTGTAAACTGGAGCAGAGGTGTGCATCGGGCCAGAGCCAACAAAGAAAGTCGCAGGAGTGGGCAGTTTATATAGAGCTTCATCCTTCATTTACAGCGACTGCTTTATCCTCTAAAATAGACAAGTAGCCTAATAGAACTAACTAAGCTCAACAATAATTTGTGAAGTGGGCGGATTTGGTCAGCGTTCATTCAAGAACAGGCAGGAATGGAATAAAATTTAAAAAAGAAGTCCCACATACACCTCTAAACTGGGTTTTACTCATTTGATTCATTTCGTTTATTCATTTAGCTTTTACATTATATTTATAAAATAGCTGCAGGGTCGGGAGGGAGTGGTCAGCATTCCTTCAGGAGTGGGCGGGATTTCAAAAACAGTCCTGCACACTGCTCTGTGTTTAACCATACAAGTGATAACATCCGAATCAATTCAAAGAAAATAATCATTTAAATAAAAAAAATAAAAAAGGATAAGTCAACTAGTCAACTATGCAACCCCAGCTGTCTCCTGTGCTTGGGTGGGAAGCACAGCTCTTGGCTTCTCTCTCTTATGATTGGCTGAAATGGTTTGTCCATGACTACTGGCTTCCTCCCCACTGTACAGTGATTTCGCTTTACTGTAACTACACAGGATGCCATTTCCACCTTCCCCTCACGAACGGACAAGAAAGAACAGCTATTGGATTTCTTTTCATTCTGATTAAACAAAAGCAAGCGCTTTCTTTCTCTCCGTAGTAGTTATACCAAAAGAAGATTCAAAGATTTTTGTTTTTTTCTTTTTTTTTGTTTTTTTGTCGATTTCTCGTCACTGCATTGTGATTGGTCAGAAAGCCATTTGTTCCATCTTCTGCCCATTGTGATTGACCTGAAAGATGAGATCTTGACCTTTACTTCTGTTGGACAGAAGACAAGCCTTTGACCTTCTCCCTAACGTAATCAGATGGAAGACAAACCTTTTTTTTTTCCTTTGGATGGAAAGAAAGGCTTTCTGCTTCTATCCCGCTGTGTTTCGACAGAATAAAGAGAGCGTGTGGTTTTCCTCCTCACTGTGAAAGGACGGTGTGAAGAATTGTGGATTTCTCAGATGGATGAGCTGGCTACAGGGACAGTCACACACACTCTCCGTGAGCTGATGTTTCACATATTCAGCACTTTCAGAGACTCGGACACACTCCGTAACCGTAACACACTCCTCAAACACTTCTCCTCAGCTCCACAGGTGCTCTTATTTTCTCTCAGAGCGTGTTTGTTGGTGCTAACTCTAACACACAAAACGCCAGCTTCAGGTTAGCAATCGCCAGCGGAAGGACAGCAAATATGACTGCTCAAAAAAACAAACAACAAACAAACAAAAAAAAGATATGAAAGAAGGATGAGTTTGTTCATGAGCGCCACAGTGAGCAGGGCTGAAGGAGCATCTACTTCTTGTGTTTTGATATTTTGAACGATGACACATCAGGTCTAACGCTAATCTCTAATGCTAACCGCTTAAACTCCCGGCTCCTCACCGAGTTATTCATATTAAAGCATATTATTCATTAATTACAACGAATTATTCAGTCACTGTAGAGAAACTATTAGGAAGGAAATGTAGCAGGGTTAGTTTGGGCCTTTCAGGGAGAGTAATGGGTTAATTTCCTCCCAATTTCTGGTGCTGTTTAAATTCTCAGCACTCCATTCTGGAGTTATTTTGTTTTTATTGTTTTATTTTGTTTTAATTTTTGGGGGGATCACTTGAATGATGTCTGCAATTGTTCTCATGACTTGTACCTGGAAAAAACTTTACTTGTATTTTATTGACACCAAGCAAAAAGTTACGATGCCATCTGTATGATTTATTGGCTGAGTTTCTCAACAGAGCACAGCTATCCTTTATTAGCTGTGCTCTCTCTCTCTCTCTCTCCCTCTCTCTCTCTCTCTCTCTCTCTCTCTCTCTATCTCTCTGGTCGAGGGTGCTCTGTCATAACTGCACTCCAAGTTGGAATTTTTTTTTGTCCTTTGTTGAAGAACAAAACCAAATTCATACCTGATGTGAAAAACAGAGACTCTCTCATTCGATTTTCTATTTCAGAGCCCAGGTAATGTCTCACTGTAATAGAAAAAAAAGAAAAAACCACTGTTATGACTTCTCTGTGAATCGTACGCAGTGTGTTGGATCATGTTCTCTTGTGCGTCTTGGTGCCAGTGATGATGAAGACTTGAATTTCTCCGAGAGACCACAGCCATGCACACAGCACTATACCTGAAATCGTTTTTGTTTAATGTATGAAGCTTTAAGGTGTTCTTTGATTTACGTGAGTGTTTCTGCAAACTTGTCAGAGCATGTTTCAATAGTACACACACACACACACACACACACACACACACACACACACAAAAAGCACCAGTGCTTTGTGTATAATCAGTTAGGTTTTGCTTTACAATTAGCAAACGTTACATAGTCCTTAAGATATGGTTTTACATTTCTTTGTAATTAATATTCCAATTTTATTAGACAAGATGTAGTTTGGGTTTCTGTTCGGGACGATATTCAGCTGTGCGCGAGTTTAACTCGTGGCAGTTTTTGGGACTTCATTTGGACCAAGTTTCAGTTTGATTTTGGGACAAAATTCAATTTAGGATGAGCTTCAGTTCAGACAATGATTCAGAATGATTCATTTTGGAAACTTTGGATTCTCCTTGTCCTGTCTCGTGCATAATTTTCTAGGTATCAAAATAATTACTATACTGAGCAATAATAAATAAAACATTAAATGAAATCAGAATTTGCCTTTGTGTTTAAAACTGATTCTCTTAGCTAGGATTGTGGCTCTTCTTTCTCTGCAGGTAAAAATCCCAGAATGTCCCTTGAAGATGTCTTTTTAAACATGTTTTGTCCATTATCTAGCAAAATAGAAAAATTATATCTGATAGATAGATAGATAGATAGATAGATAGATAGATAGATAGATAGATAGATAGATAGATGGCCAATGATTCACTGTGAGACAGGAGTTTTGTTTTCAGATGCTCAGATTCAGTTTATGATGGGATTAAAGGCTTAAAGAGAGATGACAGTAATCCGATGCATATCAGAACATTTTCTTCTGTAGTTNAGATAGATAGATAGATAGATAGATAGATAGATAGATAGATAGATAGATAGATAGATAGATAGATAGATAGATGGCCAATGATTCACTTTGAGACAGGAGTTTTGTTTTCAGGGGCTCAGATGCAGTTTATGATGGGATTAAAGGCTTAAAGAGAGATGACAGTAATCCGATGCATATCAGAACATTTTCTTCTGTAGTTGTAATCAAACATCCAACTTTGTAATCAGACTTTATCCAGGCCATGCTCGGACAGAAACAACGCTTACAGTGCTTTTGTTTCTTTTATGGCTCATGTTGCAGCTCTCAGGTTGCGATTTGGCCCAAAGTAAAAGGATCTCCTGCTTTTTATTTGTTTTATTTCTTGTAAACCCCTAATGTTAATTACTGAGTAATGCATGCAGTGTGTGTGTGTGTGTGAGTGTGTGTGGGAGTCAACAAAACATTTCTCACCTGCTTTCTCATCTCTTTAGAGGATTTTTTTTTCCTACACCTCATATTACAGTCTTTTCTAATATATCTGGAAGACATTTTGTTGCAGCCAGTCGTGCCAGTAAAAGAAAGAACAAAAAATAAAATCTACACCGTTTTCTTGGTACCACAACTAATTTCATCCATCCAAGATGTGTTTTGTTTTTAGTTTGGTACAGCAGCTAAATCTTTTCTGTAATTTCATGCCCAGATCTTCATATACACACTTCACACTACTTACACATAAGAAGACTGATTGGCTTCAAATCATATAAACTGTGATGAATTACTGCACTTTTCTATACAGATTATGCTGTGGAATTTAAATGGCTTGTTTATTTCAATTATACTTAAAAACAAATTTGATGAAAAATTTGTGAAACCCAGTCGATTCATTCTTCTTCTTCTTCTTCTTTGGGCTTTTCCCTTCAGGGGTCTCCACAGCGAATCATCACTCTCCACCTATC
>CM074957.1:17121925-17135281 GCA_037577455.1 Pangasius macronema | reverse complement strand
CCTCCTCTGAACATGTCCAAACCATCTTAATCTGGCCTCCCTAACTTTGTCCCCCAAACGGCCAACATGAGCTGTCCAGTCGATTCATTAATACCATTAATTAAAGAAAGCAGGCGAACATAAATCCATAAATTAAGACAAACAAGACTCGACATTCGATTAAGAGGAAATGCCACCCTATAAAAGAAGGGCATCCTGCGATGGCTCAGATGGTGTGCAAGTTGTTTCCACTGCATCTTCTTTTAATACTTCAACAGTTTATGAGAGTGAGCATTATGTGACCGATAAGTGACCGATCTGGTGTGACTCAAGCTGCAGTGTGCTGTATTCTCCCATGCCAACACAGACACATATCCTCGCTTGTTTTTCCAATATAACAACAGGGAAGGTGCTTTGGTTTACAAGAGATTTCTGGCCAACTGTTACCAAGACACCTTGCTATGAATGAAAAAAGAAAAAAAAAAAAGTTTCCCTGTGTGAAGTGCTTGGCGTCCACAATCACCTGGGTACAGTCTATATAATTTTTTCCTCCATTTTCATGTCAAACCATTCTTATATCTCATTTAATCCATATCTAATTCACTTTTTCTGTAATTTGCCTCTAGATTTTGCCGTTTTCAGGGGCTGTTATATTTCTACTGGCTTAGACGCGTGTCAAAATAACTTTCACTTCTTTCTTTCTTTCTTTCGGAGGAAGTCTTTTTTTGCCGTTCTGTTGTCATTTCAACTTTGTGAGCATTGCCCTTTTATGGAGTCTTGTACTGTGAATGCACCTGGTCATTTTAGGCGATCATAAACATTCACACGAGTACTAAGAAAGTCAAAACATTAAATCCGGCGGAAATTTTTCGTTCGGTTTGGCTTACACAAACATTTACACACAGCTTTACTGAAAGACTGATAAAGGCCCAATATGTTTAGAAACAGGGTAAATGTATTTATTACAAATCAAATTTATTCAATAGCAAAGTGGAGCTGTCAGTGTAAAATTATCGTAGTGCAGAACGTGTTAAGAACTTCATATAAAAATGTTTTTTTTTGGTGCTTTATGTTCAATTGGTGTCTAATCAAATGCTCTCTAGAACACATTAGTCATGCTCCTGTAGATAAACTAGGCACGACAAACTGCACCAAACATGGGTCATTCATGCAGTTGTGGTTGTGAAGCTTCCTGTATGTTATTCTCCTTTCAAACAATACCTTGTGATTAGAGCTGATATGTGTGTAAGTCTAGACGTCTGTGGATATCTAGGCTCTATATAGGGTATGGAACGTGACAGTCACAATGGGCAAGATGACAGTGAGAAATCCTACACAGCTATAAGTGTGGCTTATCTCATATAACGTGCTTGTGCAGTCTGTGGAAAGATACGAGAGACAGGACACATTAGTGGGAGGATTTGGGAATAACATACCTTGTAAATGCTCAATGGACCAAGCTCTCTGCCTCTCTCCCTTCCCCTCTCCACCTTTGTCTCCCTACTTCACCTTTTATGTCCCCATAATCGCCATTTCGTTCTCTCTTTTCTCTGATGCTCTCACATTTATCTAGGTTTTCTTCCCTCTCTCCCTCTTTCTCCTTTCATCATGTCTGCTCTTGAGGAGCCACTGCTCCCTTTTTAAGCTTAAACTTCCTCCTCTTCCTATGACTGTGTGACATGTGTGATGCATCTGCAGTGTGTGGTGTATGTGTAGTGTGTACAGTATGTTCCATGTGTACGTGTTCCATGTTTCCTCCTGGTGCACAGCGGACAGTAAACAGTCTTTCTTCTGGCATTTCACTGCCTGCAGCCACTTCCACTTCACCAGCATGGCTTGTACACACTGCCCCCTCCAGTGAGGTCTCTCCCACCACGGTAGAAGCTTCTTCCTTTTGTTTAGCGGGCGCAGTGATTGGCTGGCTGCTTGCTGGCAGTGGGGTTTGTCCTAAATTGTCTGCATGAGATCTGGAGAAGAGCTTTTCTACAAGCTTCTGCTTCTTCTTCAGCATTCTGAGGAGTAGAATGCATCATGGGAATGAGAATTGAATTGATATGTAAGCAGGGAAAGTTATGCGTATTCAGAGTTGGGTTACGCAGATGCTCAAGTTGATTGAGCATCAGCAGCTGATAAAATAGCACTTGATCCAGCACATCTTCAAAGTTTGCCGCACAAGATATTAATTCGAGGTCTTGAAATTGTAATGTGTGTGCCTAACTCTCACATAACTTCTAAATAGTCTGGAGTTACATCTGAGGTCTGAATAACTACCATATGTCTCCTTGTCGAGCAGAACTTACTCAGAATGCATTACGATGGATGAAAAGTTACAGTGCTTAATATTTTTCACTTATGTGATGTTAATGATGCATCTCCAAGACTACGCAGGAACACTACAAGACTAGGGTACATAGAGTGCAGTAGCCTCCTTACTCACCTGTCAGTGTGTGTGTGAGAGCCAGGTGACATGTATTTGCTGATTACATCATTCCTCAGTTTTTCCACCAGATGGAAGCAGGGTCCTAATATCCGCCTACACGCAATACGCAAATACACAAAATGCATAAGTGTGAGTGTAACAGACTGGGAATGTATTTATTTGTGTGTGTGTGTGTGTGTGTGTGTGTGTGTGTGTTACCCTTCTTTAGGTGCAATTGTGTGTATGAGTGATTGTAGCTCTCTTTCAGGCTGTGTAGGCAGCACGAGGCACAGGAGTTGCTGGAGAACTGGCTCTGAAACACCACTGAGTTTGACTAGCAAGGCAACAAGGAGGAGATCCTACACACACACACACACACACACACACACACACTACTGAGTTTAACTGCAGAATGGACACACACAAACACACAAATGCATACACACCATTACCTGGTCAAAATGTGACATTTCGGAGAAATCGAGGACGACAAGGGAGTCTAGGAGGTAGTGGACAACGGAGGACTAGAGGTAGGAGTTGGATTACACACACACACACACACACACACACACACACACACACACACACACACACACACACACACACACACACCTCACTCTTGGGGACTTCGTTTTCTTCTTTTTCCACACACACCTTAACTCTTTAATTTAACTCCTCCCATGTGTGGTCTTACCTCTCGGTGAGGGTGTGTGTGAGCTGCTGTCTCTTGTATAGTGCCTCCTGCAGGCACTCGGTGATCGTGCACTCTGCGTTTACTCGGAACAGTTCTTCCTCATCAGGAGTCAAGAGTTTATTGAGACCAAGCCCATCCATGGACCGCTCCCACTCAGACTCCTCCTTCTGCAATAGTAGCTCCGCCTCCTCTAATGCCTGAACAAAGAGAAAATGCTAAAAACTGAGAGTTTGTGTACGTGTGTCACGTTCCAACCCATCCCTCCCAAACCCCTGCTAGACAAGCTGGTCTGAGTATTTCAGAAACTGTTGATGATCTGGGATTTTCACACACAACAGTCTTGAAAGTTTAAAGAGAATGGTGCGAAAAACAAAAAAACATCCAGCGAAAACAAAAAGTACAGTCCACATTTTCTCACCAGACTGTGTGTGTGTATGGCATGCGAGAGCTCTTCCCCCACAAGCGCATGTGAGACTGTCTGCATCAGCAGTGTCTGTAGCATCAGCAGAGCAGAGTGTGTTTCCAGAACTCGGTTCTTCCTCTCCACTTTGTCCCACTGCACAGCCGCAACCTGCGTCGTCACTCTCTCCTCGCACAAAGTCATCTCGTCCTCGCACACACACACCTCGTCCTTGCACACGCAAACCTGCAAGAGAGAGGAAAGGTGAGAGTGAATTTTTTAAATATATGCACACACACACACACACACACACACACACACACACGTGGATGAAAACACAATTCTGAAATCTCACCTGCGCATGTGTGAAGATTGGGGAAGGGTCACCAGAGGCATGATCAGGAGTGTGTTCTGTGCTCTGATTGGTCGGAATGTTGCATCCCTTCTCTCGTGGTAGCAAGTGTGGCAACACCATACAGCGATCCAGATGACACACACTCTTCACATACTCCAACTGCATACGCAGCACATCACTCTCCGACAGAGAGAACTGACTCTCCCACACACTCCTGATAGAGAGACATACACACACACACACACACACACACACACATGTTCACACTAGCAAGTGACAAGCCACAATTGTTCACCACATCGCTTCTTGCTTTTTATCTCTGCAAAATCTCCAACTCATATTGAAGATATTGTTGCCGTGTTGTGTCATGTCCCTGACAGTGTTACACAGGGCTACACAGACACACACACACACACACACACACACACACACACACACACACACACCTGCAGTATGTGTGCATTCTCTCTCTCCTTTCTCTCTGCAGCTGCAGCTCCTGTTCTCTGATTTGCTGAATTCTGCTGCGTGTCAGTCGTAGTGTTTTAGCCGCCTCCCTCTTCCGAACACCAAGCTCCGCCTCCGTGTCGGCCAGGCATCCGCCTACCACTGACCCTGCCCTCATCTGGAGGAGGAGCCAACGAGGGACGCCTGCCTCCTGAAGAGACTCGCTTGTCTCACACTCCACCTGCTTCAGGTCAGCTACAGCATCTCGCAGCACACACACCAGCATCTGCACACACACACACACAATGAAAGGGAGGACAAGGAATAAGAGTATATGTGTAAAATGACTGAGAGCATAGGCGTATAATGTGTGTGTGTGTGTGTGTGTGTGTGTGTGTGTGCGTGTGTATACCCGCCGTATGTGTGCTGCTGCCTCCTGGTCCAGGTGTGTAATAAGTTCTGAAAGGTGTGTGTTATGAGCACAGAGGAGCGTCTGCCAGCGCATCAAGTAGTCCTCCAGCGGTCCGTCACACACACTCCCACACACCAAATCCTGCTGCTCACGCTTCTGCTCACATAGCTACACACACACACAAACAGAATGAGCTTAAATTTATGTAAAATCATGCCTCTATGAAAGCTAATGTGTATGTGCTGTAGTGTGTACCGTCTCAGCGATGCGTGCTCGTCTCATTTTGATGATGTCACAATGGGCTGACCTACGCTCTCGGCCCAGCGTCTCCTCAAAACCTTTTTGGACACGCTGAAGCTCCAACTGAGCACGCTCCAACTGCTGCACACAGTGCTGATCAGAGAGAACACCCTCCCTACACACACACACACACACACACACACACACACACACACACACACACACACACTTGTCAGGACCTTCTAATTATTAATGCAGCTAATTAATGATATGCCTAGACCTAAACCTCACCCTAACCTCAGCTATTCATATCCTTGTTGGGAAATTTAGTCCCCACCAACATGGATGCTTCTGCCAGGAGGTTATGGCTCAATGAGATTAGATAATGACTCCAAACATACATACAGATTAATACAAAATTAGTGTTTTGCATAAACGGCACTGAGAATGTTCTGCATGGAGACATGGTCCACGTGGGGGTGAACCATTTATCCTTTAATTTTCTCCAACTTGTTATTATATAAATATATATATAAAATAAAACTATTTTCATGTTCATATTACTCATTCTCATTTTCTTCCATGATCCTCTATCAGTGCACTTGATCCAATTCCATTAAAATAGAAGACAGATAGCGAGAGTGCCAAAGAAAGAGACAGCCAGAGGGTGAGACAGACAGGGAGACAGATAGACAGACAGAAAAAGAGAAAGAGAGAGACAGAGAGAGAGGGAGAGGGAGAGAGTTGTGTACCTGCGGATGTGGGTGAACCAGCTGTCGATGTGGCGAGAGAAAGCACTGAACATGTCACGCATGGAACGCTGCAGATCTTGCAAACCCTGCAACAGAAAGCGCCGCTGTGCCTGTTGCTCGCTCAGCGCTGCTCTCTGATTGGCTATGAACAGATCAAGCACTGACTCCAGTTGATCCTGTGGGCGGAGCATCTCAATCACTCACACGGGTATAAGAGAATTACTGAAAGGAATACTCCACCCTGAAGCACATTAAACGTGTTTATACTGAAATATCTGTAATGTGTTTAAAATTAGCGTCTTCTATCTGCTCATTTGTTGGCTGGTTAATAGGGTGGACTTTCAGGCACAGTGTTCATTTATTTTAGACTTCCTGCTTTATATGTTGGGGTCACTGCTACGTTAATGCCTCTGGGATACCTGGCAGGTATAGTATCTGTGCAGCAGCTGATTGGCTACGTGCGTTCCCCCCGTCATTGCCGCCTCCTCTATTTCTTCACTGATGATGACGTGGAGCTCTTCTCTCCTGCATAACGCCTCCAAACGCCGCTGCTCCACGTTCTACGTGCACACATACACACATACCGAGACGCATCATGTGACCAAAGCTGGTTTAAACAGACCGATGCTGGTCTAATGAATCCTTATAGTGTGTGTCTGTGTCACCTGTCGCTCTGTGTGTGATTCGGTGGTAGAGTGTGTGTTAAGTTGTGACTTCTGATCCTCCTGCATGTCGGTCACATGACTGAGCAGGTCCACCATGCTGACTTCATTACTGGACCCGGTTACGCTGGCTGTTAATACCCTGAACACACCTTTCAGCATCTGTACACGCACACACTCCACCATCACGGCACCCCGCAACAGAGAGGACATCTCTAAACTGAAAGACAGAGAGATACAGAGACAGATGCTGATTTATGTTTCCGCTCTGCTCTGCCCCCTAGTGGACGGAAAATTGAATCCTTCAGATGTATAAACGTACACAGATGAGTATATGAACAAGGGTAAGTATAACTCTGGCCTAAGCATTAGTTTTAAGGATTAGTGCTAGAGGTTCGGATTTAAACGCTATGGGGTTAGATGCTTAATCTTTAGTGGTAAGCTGTAACGTTCGAGATTTAGAGCTCAGGAGTTAGTGTTAGAGGTAATGGAGTAAGGGTCAGGGATTAGAGGTTAGTAAGGGCTCATTCTTACTTGTCGAGAGCATGTGGCATGTCCTGTGGATCCTCCAGTGCCATGATGTCAACGATTCTATCCTCAAACGCAGCGTCCTCATTGGCTGTGTCACTGGTGTTACAAACAGCCTCTTCTGGCTCCGCCTCTACACTAAAGCTCCGCCTCTTCGAAAACACATAAATGCAAATCAGCACCATCATGTGTGTGCATTAAAATACTTTAATAACACAATAATTAGCAGCATTAGTTAAGCGCAGCACTGTGCATTGTGTGTGTGTGTGTGTGTGTTTTACCCTATGCTGAGGTGTGCGCATTAAGCACTTCTTGTAGAAGCAGCTGGCGCTCAGGAGTGTGAAAGACAGCAGCAGTGTGGAGATCAGAAAAGCTACACAGAATCCTGCAAAGTGTAAGGCATGATTCACACACACCTGCGGAAAACACACACACCATCAATCAGAAACGAATCATTTTTATTTAGCATCCATGTTAAGCAGCAGAATCGCACTTCCTTGTATGTGTAATTTCACCTTTTCAGTAGTATTTATCCTCAGAGTGAAATTCGCCACCACAGGTCCAAATAAATTTATATAATTCTGTATAAACGAAAACACAATCCATCACTTAAACAATCTGTGAATCAGACAGTGAGTCAGTGAGTCACTGAGAGAGACTGTGAGTGAGCGTCTTTAGTAAGTGAGTGGATCAGTGAGTCAGTCAATGAGCAGGCAAGAGAAAGAGAGAGAGAGAGAGACAGTGAGTAAGTGAGTCAGTCAGCAAGTGAGTGGATCAGTGAGTCAATCAGTCAATCAGTTATGTGGGTTAGTGAGTCAGTGATTCAGTCAGTGAGAGAGATGGTGAGTCAGTCAGCAAGTTAGTGAATCAGTGAGTCAGTCAGTGAGCAAGAGAGAGAGAGACAGTGAGTGAGTGAGTAAGTGAGTCAGTCAGTGAGCGAGACAGAGAGAGACAGTGAGTGAGTGAGTAAGTGAGTCAGTCAGTGAGCAAGTGAGTGGATCAGTGAGTCAGTCAGTGAGCGAGAGAGCGAGAGAGTGAGTGAGTCAGTTAGTGGATCAGTGAGTCAGTCAGTGAGCGAGAGAGAGAGAGAGTGAGTGAGTGAGTGAGTGAGTGAGTGAGTGAGTAAGTGAGTCAGTCAGCAAGTGAGTGGATCAGTGAGTCAATTAGTCAGTCACTCAGTGAGTTTGTGATTCTTAAGTAATATATAAATAAACTGTCAGAGGGTTTAATATGAACATGACTTCAGCACAGATCCCTGCGCACGTGTGTGTGTGTGTGTGTGTGTGTGTGTGTGTGTGTGTGTGCACACCTGTGTGTATACCTGAGATGTGCTGGAGAAGGTGAGGAACGCTGGTAGAAACAGATCTTCATTTGTGCTACCTTTCACACTCGCTGTGTATGATACAGCATAACTGGAGCCAGCTAAACACACACACACGCACACAAAACATAAAATAAAATGTTTAAAAATTTAATAGGAATAATATGGCCTGGATTGTGTAGCTAGTGGGTCCATGCTGAAGGTTTGGGGTGTGTCTCTGTGTGCGTGTGTGTGTGTGTGTGTGGGCAGTGTTTACATGCTGAAGGTTTGGGGTGTGTGTGTGTTGTGTATACCAGGCAGTGTGTCTGTGCTGAAGGTCTGGTACTCTCTGTCCTGCACTTTCCCACTGGTCTGCAGGCTGATGATGTCAGAGATGGTGTCACGTATACTGAGCTGTGATAGGTCTGTTCCACCCTCAAGGTTTTTAACCACCAGGTAGACAGTTACCTGGGGAAACTCACTTCCTGTTACCACCTGACACACACACACACAGAAAATAAACTATATCCAATGAAAGCACATGTTGAGTAGCTTTATATCCATTCATGTCTCATGGAACATGGAAGCACTCAACAGGTGATGTAGTCAGTCAGTCAAACATAATGGACTTAAATAGTGCAGCTTTTTAACAGGTTCTCACGAAGATCAGCAGTGAGATTGCTAAGAGAGAGAACACAGTGAGAGAGAATACCAAGCTAGAGAGGTGATGGTGGGACAGAGAACCAAGAGAGAGAGAGAAAAACACCAAGAAAGAACACAGCAAACGACAGAATATTATGAGAGACATGGGAGAACATAACAACAAAGACCACAGTGAGAGAGAGAGAGAGAGAGAGAGAGAGAGAGAGAGAGAGAGAGGGAGAGAAAGAGAGATATGGTAGCACCTGAGCACATTTCTGGAACTGGACACCAAATTCTGATGACTTTACAGCAGACCCCATCTGCAACAGGAAGTAGATATAAATCATATAGAGACAAATATAACAAATTAGCCCTCGGTTGTGCTGCTGTGAGACAGGCGACAGGCGACAGGCAGACAGGTCTCACCTGAGGCAGTGTGTGTCGTGGCCCTCTCTGATGGTTTCGCCAAAGCACTGTCTCTCTCAGCTGGTCAATCACAGCATACAGGCTGTGTCTCCAGGGGCCCTCAGGAGCTGCTGAGCAGACACAGATTTCCTCGTTCCACTGACTGAAGGGGAAAGTGCTTCCTGTTTTTCAGGACAAACAGAATTTCTCTCTCTTGTACTTAAAGTCTCGAATACACTATGAAGAATGTTATATCAAGGTCACAGAGAGCTGAAAACAATGCGAAATACATCATCCAATAACGCAGCTCAGCCATTGCAGCATGTCGGCTACCAAACACTGGCTCTGTCTCAGTGTTAAAAGAAAGGTAATCTTTTCGACGTTGGTGTTTAACAGGGTGTTTTACCTGCGTTAGGGTCCAAATGCCCACACTGATTCCTCTGATCGAATCCACCGAAGCACTGCACAAAACAGTAATACACAGAGTGCACATAGACACTTCAATTATATTTGTATAGTGCTTATAAAGAAAAAAAACACCCTGAATGAATCTTTATAATGAACATGTAAGCCTCAATTATGTGAGAGATTTATTTTATGATTAAATTCTGAAATTTGGCAAAAATTGGTCATTTTCACTTTGGCTAACAGGTTCCTACATTACCTACAATATCATTCGACTGCCTGCTTATAGTGGTGCCAGTGTTTAGAACTTTGACTCCAATGGTTGCTGTCTCCACTGATTCTACGTTGGTTTCTGCATTAGGCTGCATTCGACTTACCTCGGAGGTGGGACCTTGTATAGACATAGATTTAGACTGATCCCCAATGAGCAAGCCAGAGGCGACAGTGGCAAGGGAAAACTCCCTGAGACATCATGATCGCTCTGACCCATCAAGGCATGGACTCCACAAGACCTCTGAAGGTGTGCTGTGGTATCTGACACCAAAACGTTACCAGCACATCCCACAGATGCTCAATTGGATTGAGATCTGGGGAATTTGGAAGCCATGTCAACATCTTGAACTCTTTGTCATGTTCTTCAAAGCATTCCATTCCAGGACGCAAGATTTCCCAGTAGAACATTGCCCAGAGCATCACACTGCCTCTGCCGGCTTGCCTTCTTCCCATAGTGCATCCTGGTGCCATCTCTTCCCCAGGTAAGCGTCGCACACGCACCCAGCCGAGTACATGACAGACCAGACCACTTTCTGAACTTTTTCAGTAATTTGTACAGTAGCTCTTCTGTGGGATTGCATGCGCATCAGTGAGCCTTGGATGTCCATGACCCTGTCGCTGGTTCACCAGTTGTCCTTCCATGGCCCACTTTTGGTAGGTACTAACCACCGCACACCGGGAACACCCCACAAGACCTGCTGTTTTGGAGATGCTCTGACCCAGTCGTCTAGCCAATCACAATTTGGCCCTTGTCAAAGTTGCTCAGGTTCTTACACTTGCCCATTTTTCCTGCTTCTAACATATCAACTTCAAGAACTGACTGCTCACTTGCTGCCTAATATATCCCAGCCCCTGACAGGTGCCACTGTAATGAGATAATCAGTTCTATCAGTTATTCACTTCACCTGTCAGTGGTTTTAATGCTATGGCTAATCAGTGTATGATGTGTTTCAGGGTGGACTTTTCCTTCAACCACAGACATCATACACACAGAAACAAACAGAGAAATATAGTTTACCTACTAAGTAATAATAATAATAACACTTTCATGAATATGATGAGTAATTAACATGGAAACACCACAACACTGTCACATCAAATGAAGATGCATGCATTTGTAATCACGCGCTACCTGAGCCATGGTGCTGCACTCCTCCGGTACAGGTCCTGTGCCGTTATCCTCCGGTTTCAGAGCGAGCACGCGCGCATTGTGGCGGCGGTGAACGGCTCGCGCTGAGCACAGCAGGACGCACGCGAAGCAGAAAGAGAAGGTCGCGCGAGACCAACGCATTTAAGGACAAAAATCCAGGACCAAATCATAAAGCGCCATAAACTCTTATATCACATATAAGAGGACATTTGAACAAATGCACTAATAACAACAATAATAATAAAACTCTCTAAACATAAGAATCCAGCAGAGTTGAAACGCATTTCCGCTTTTTCTGCTCCATGTTGTTTAGTTTTGGAAAAAAAAAAAGGAGGTGGAGCCTGACACTTTCCGCTTTCCCAAAACTCCAAACTTTAGGAATTCTGAGTTGAGGCTCCGCCCCCTGAATCCAATTGGCTGCTCTGTGAGAAGGAGCTGAAGTGCTATTGGTCGAAAGTGGATTCTGTTTGTGTGCGGCGAAGAAGAGGAGAGAGTCCAAATCTGTGTGCGCGCGCGATGCTGTTGCTTTAATGAGGCTGGATTACATACACACGCGTTAGGTATGATGCAAAGATAACACATGTTTACGTGTTTATATGGATTTTTATTTCTAAAAAAAACATCATGAAAGTGTAGGTTCCAGACCAAAGTTTCTGCGCATGTGCGGAGCGCCATTTTAACCCTCACAGCGTCTCCACTCTAATAATGAACCCGTTCTAATGTTGCC
The DNA here is from genome assembly GCA_037577455.1 of Pangasius macronema. Classification (NCBI taxonomy): domain Eukaryota; kingdom Metazoa; phylum Chordata; class Actinopteri; order Siluriformes; family Pangasiidae; genus Pangasius; species Pangasius macronema. Next base: position 17,123,494 of record CM074957.1, on the reverse strand, counting down.
ATAGCAACGAAAACTCAGCGTGTTGCGCGTCACGAGAGTCACTTCTGTTTTAACGTTTGCTTTGCACGCGCATGGTGAAAATTCCGTTAAAGGAAAAGTCCATCCCGAAACACATTAAATGTGTTCATATTGTAATACTTGTTGTGGGTTTAATGATTATTTTAATATAATATTTTGGTTGGTGGTGTTAAAGAAAACTTTCCTGTGAAAAGTATAAGTTTGTGACGTCACAGTGGGGCATTGCGAGCGAGGAAAGTAGCTGAAGCACGCGCAACAAGTCGCTAGAAGTCACTAGCTGACGTCATAGACTTATTTGCATATTTATGCATAATGACCATCAAATTAAACATGTGGTGATCGGTGATTGGTCATTGGGAAAACTTGGGAACTGGGGAAGTCGTGGCTTAATGGTCAGAGAGTCGGACTTATAGCCTGAAGGTGAACCTGAAGGTGGTGGGTTCGAGTCTCAGGTCCAGCAGGGATTGTAGGTGGGGGAGTGAATGACCAGCGCTCTCTGCCACCCTCAATACCACCACTGAGGGAAGTTTCTGGTGCATAATTATGTGTAATTAATGGCTATAACTATGACAATTTAAAGAGTTAATGGTTTGTTTTGTACTGGTGCTTCATGTTACTTCTGACGAGCACCACAGACCCTGAACAGACGAGTTTTCACATCAAAATTGTTTTTGTTGTGATGTTTTGTTTTTTTTTTTGGTACAAACCATACTGTCAGTTCATTAATCAGACCAGCTGTGAAAATTCTTCCCTTTCTGTCTTAATCTCTGTAGCCCTGTACCTCATCTCTGGTCTGATGAGCTGCCTTTAGCTAAATAATTTCCATAAACGCGTGTGATTGGATAAGGCACTACAGGAGCCGGGCTGGTTCATGTTTAGAAATCTGGTGTTGCTGTAGATCAGAGAGCTCACTGTCTTTTCATTTCAGGACGCAGTTAATAAAATGATTCAAAAGTACCTTTATTGTTTAATGCTATCATTTGAATCCTCTTCTACAGAAACTAGAAATCAATGTTCGAGTGAAATGTGTTTGTTTGTTTGTGTGTGTGTGTGTGTGTAGGATGGAGTGCTCAGGCGATGTGCTGCTGCAGCAAGCAGAGTGTGTGTCTCTGCATTCGGGTGTGTTGTTGGGAAGTGTGTGTTCAGGACTGCTGCTGGGAATGATCGCCGCCGTACTTATACACACACTGCTCTTTAAACCCTACTGTCTGTCTGCAAAGGTCTCTCTCTCTCTCTCTCTCTCTCTCTCTCTCTCACATACACACACACACACACACACACACACACACACACACACACACACATTAATTTGATAGCATTTCTTGTCAATTCAAGCACTTCAGCTGTAATTTGCCATCATTCCTGAGCTAGGACTAACTTTAACCCAGGAAATCTTGGAAGTGTGGCTCACAGGGAGCAAGCCTGTAGTGCTGGGGGAGATGTATTTCTGTGATCATCAGTCAGTGTAATGCCGGAAACACTTCACACCAGGACGTCCCATAATCGCCCGGTTTAGCTCCACCCTGCTGAAGACATGTGCAAGGCGAAAAT